>CACRXK020010316.1:0-17290 GCA_902702795.2 Paramuricea clavata | reverse complement strand
CCCCCCCCCTGTATAAGCCCATCAAAAATCGCTTACGAGAGTATATAAGCCCAGGCCTTATAGTCGGAGGTTTACGGTAGCCAAATAAATCTTTAACATTCTAATTCTATTTCTCAAAGCTGTTATAATTTTGTCAATATTCCACCACTATGTGTCAAGATGAAAAGCTCTAAAATAAATCTAAGGTTTGCTTCAGACGGCAAAAGCGAGTCTTAATATGTCTGATGTCTTATGCTTATGTTGGACGTTGTTAATTAAAATCATCATTCCTAAAACAATTTACACCAATTTAGCTCGAAACAGCCCAAAGGTTCCGACGCATTTCCAATTATAATACTAAGTTCTTTTTAATTGTTTTTTCAACAAACATCGCGGCTTAAACAATGCAAATAATATAAACTTATTTGCTCTAGCAGTATAGGTGATGTATGTACATGCACATCATTTTTAAAGTTAATATATGACGAAACGTTGGAAATTCCAATAACATTTATTTCGTTTACGGAATATTTCCGCTTCATTAAGAAACCATGCGTATCATTTCATACACCAACACGATTTTCTGTCGAACTAAACCTTGAACTAAACCTTTTGGATAGAATTTTTGAAGTGTTTCATGTTTCTTGCAATTGTTTGTTTGTTGAATAGCTTGTTAGACCTCGTATGTACTGTAGTCTGTACCTAAAATATAGTCAATAACTGTTTTTAGGTTTTGGCTCCATGGATATGGTATGAATAATATCCCATTTAATAGTTCTAATTTGATTGGGTTTTACATATACAAAAATTTATACTTTTCAAATCGTAACACTACGTGAAAGAAGGTTCCAGTGAAAAGATTTACAATTAATAATAATAAAGCCCAACTTGAACTATTTATTGCTGTTTGGAACGGTACTGTATGCTTGAGAGTATGAAATCTAAACATGCACGAAGTGCAGCAAAATTCTTTAATAAGTTGACAAAATCTTGCTTTTAATGCATTAGCCATAAGTCTTGCAATAGATTGCTTGGGGAAACAGATGTGCATGGGTGTCCATTTGCATTCATATTAATAGCTTTAAAGAACAAGCAATTTGGCAATTAACATGGAAACAAAAAGAGGTCAAATTTAATGCTTTTTCATAACACTATTCGTAAACAAGCATTGTATCCGTGGTACACTTAGGCCTTTGTCGTCAGAACAGAAATCGAGACTAAAATGGCATAAACGATGTTTGAAACCACATTCTAGTGGAACCTGTTAAGAACGATTAAGCAATGGTCAATATTTGCGTGGCCGTATGTATTCAGCATGACACAGCTATTAAGAAACATTACTGTGCACAGCTTGCTTTAGTCTAAATATACAGATATTTGATAGAAGTAAGCTGGCGTTGTTCGCTTCCCTATCTGGAATGGCAATTCATAAAGAACTCACACAGCGCAAAACAAGATGACGCCCAGCAGTGCTAATTAAGCTTTTACAAATAAATAAACAAAACAATTTTAGGGAACGTAAAGGCTCCTGCATCTGGAGTGTTTTTGGCTGAATATTTATTCGTAATAGTCTTGTGATTACGACTGATAATTTCTTTAGAGACTTTACAAATGCATCGCCAAACTGCATGACCTTTCAACTATGACAAAATATAATCGGATTTCCCTCTTCAAGTAATTTATTTAAGTGGGTATTAATTTTAAGCTCCACATTTGGTAACCCTAACCCCGGCGCAATTATATGACTTTGATGGAAACAGACACAATTATACAACAGTATAAACCATTCACTACACTCCAGTAAGCGATCGTGTCAAATGTTCGGTTGTGTGTTAATGGAGAAGAATGAAAAAGGTTGCAGGCTCTGATATATTTGCTCAACTTATAATTTCCGGAACGAATTCTTGCATTTTAATATCAAAATGAAAACAGCCTCCGCAATTGGAACAAAACCGCATCGTCATAAAACGATATATCGTATAGAAAGGGTGTATCTTGTAAAAAGTCATGCAAGTACTTATGAAACTATTATCACTGACAAATTATTATTTCCATCCCTTTTCTTTCACTGAGATGCAATCTTTATAATGACCCGACCTATTAAATTCGAGTCTTTCGTGCATGGTGCATGATATCATTTCTTTCAAAGGAAAGCATTGTGGTTTACATCGAGATGAGTTAACTAGACACTAGATTATAGACAGATAGTTCTGAAATACAGAAAGAAAAGATCGATAGTTGATTGTATTGATATCGATTATTTGCACGGATTTGCCCATTTAAGGTATCAAATATCGATATTCAAAAACACATTCCCAGTTGTGTAATGCATGAATGATGTGTTGCGGTGATTTGAAATAAACACCATATATTACAAATTGTATTGTACAACTTCTACCACGACATTATGTATAGTAAAGGAAATACACCACACATTATGTAGTAAAGGAAATACACATCATGAAACGTATACACAGCTTAGCACAGCGTGTAAGCAATGCATCTGCCACTTATAAACTCACTACATGATCGATTGTTATTTTCTTTCGTCAATAGGAAATGTTGCATTATTCTTACACATACATTGTGTTATGTTTGGCGTTTTATAATAGACCCCACGATGTAGCTGGGGGCTTTCTCGTTATCTGTTCAAACAGAACATTTACGATGACAGATTAGCATTAAATGCATGCTTCTAAAACTGCTTCTCAATTTATCTCACAATGAAAATTTACTACAAACATGGTCTATTTCTATATCTCTGTGTGTAGTAAAATAAGCATTGTCTCAAAATGCGTCATACGTTTACGCGAACAATCTGGGTTTTCGATGTATACAAACACTTAAGTGTATTTATAAAATGCGCAAAACAACTATGAACCATACGCGATTGTGTCAAAACGTCCGAAAAGCACTTGGAAGTAAACGATTTGACACAATGGTTTTTAACCTCAGTGATAAATATCTAACAGCCTCTTCAAAGCCACACAATAGCAACACCGTGATGGTTCCTTGATAATGAAGGGTTTTTTATTTGTCTTTTAGATTTAGTCATTTAGGCCAGAAAAACAAATAGTGAAAACAAGCAAAAGCCACAAATATGTCGCACATATCACGTCAAAACATAGATACCAAAGCAAAAATAAGTCATACAGTAAATTTAATGGTACTGTAATATTACTTAAAGTTACAGTACAAGATATGTGCAGTATCGAGTATCCTTTCATTCAGAATTATAAAATTATTCTGCTAATTATCATTATCAGACTAAAATCGGCATGTATCACACATATGATCAGAAAAGTGAACAAAATTAAAAATGAAAATTTTTATCGATAACCAAATTTAAGCCGGCATTCAATTTATAAATGGCACTATATAAGTAATAGCAAATAAATGCCCAACCTTGGCCTTGCTTTTTAAAGTTAACAAAGGCCGCCTATGTAGGCGAAATGAAAACCATTTTTATATTATAGTACACAGTTTTAGGACTTGACGTTTATTAAAGCACACGAAATTTAATTCAGCACTGTTTTACAGAAGGGACACAAAAGAACTTAAAATTCTTCATTTAAATGTCAAGTTAGGTCATTTCATGTTTTTGCTATTATGAAGTCAATTTTCACATACACATTAATTAAAATTCTAAATTTGTCCTAAAATTTAGGATTCAAAGAGGAGAGTGCACCATAGTTTTTCTATTCACCGTATAGTCTAAATTTTATGATGAGTTTTTTCTCGAAAACTGCCAGAAAATAGTGAATCGCGTTTTTTCTCTATTAATAAATTATTGGCACAAAAAGTGGGCGCATAACTGAGCAGTTAGGGACATAAGGAGGGAATAAATAAATTATTACTAAACTGATACAAAATCTAAATCGAAAAATCTGGCGTGAAATAACTTTCGAATTCGAGTAGTTTACCAAAAAAATCCTCAACACTGTTATACTTATGAGTACGGGTTGTCGTGTTTTAAATTGTTTTCATGTTTGCTTATTCGTTTCTGAATTTGCTTCGTAATTACGCGAGAGTCATCATACATAAATAATTAATGATAACAGTTCGCAGGATCTCACGCTGGACAAGTGGTAAATAATTCATCGATAAACATAAACCCAAGTCTCGTTTTATTCTCAAATAGATGATTAATTTAAGAAAAACAAATATTCTTCATATATCGCAGCTCGCTTCAAATATTCTTCCCAGTAACTGGTTATGTCCTCTCGTTACAAAGTGAAATGATTTTAAGGATTAATGATTCAATGATATTTGGGGAAAAAACGAACACCGATTCGAGACGTTTCGCGAATCAAACATTTGCGGTGCATAGCGCGGTCACAAAAGATTTTCTGCGGGGGTTTGTTACTAAATAATTAAACAGCAAGCGGGATTCTCTTAAAGTAGAAACAAGATATCAAAGTTGAATACGATATTATATTGAAAATTGCGGCAAAGTGATAAAATTTTATCATGTCAGAAATCGACAACATATCGAGTTTACTCTTTGGCGCCAAAGCAACAATGTCAGACGTGTTAAAAAGCGGCCAGCTTGCGACTAATTTATTTGTTTGTGCGCGGAGCGTTGGACTTGTGAGTTTGTATCCCGTTGTACAAACATAATCATCAAGTAGGCCTATATATAAAATATCACAAAGCCTGTCTCTCTAAGAAGAATACAGCAGTGATTTACACAATGCTGCTAACACAATCAGTTTTAGAGTGAGTCTCTTCCCCTGGCGTTATCAAACAAAATACAGATTGTTAACTCAGCTTGACATGCGCTTTTGTCAATATTGCAGTTTCCTAATGTTATAATTCGTCAATACAATATGCACATTGTGAAGTAGTGAGTATAAACATATATTTCTTAACGGACTTCACCGCATGTATTTATCTATCTCTTACATACACTCGTGTTCCTGTCAGCCTAATCTCAATCGGCCAGACAAAGGGACCCCAAAAAGATAAGTCACTGATAAGTCGCTTGGTAATAACATATCCTACTCATGTGAATATTGCAAACGTAAATCCACTTTCGATTAAGGAATACAAAAGAAGCAATCTTGCAATCAAAAGTCGGCTAATCTTCTTTCATTTATCTTATGAAGGTGAAGTCTTTGAAGTCAGCAGACGAATGTAAATTGAATCGCTTTTTAAAAATTCAAATTCTCGATTCCGGCGATTTAAAGCTGCACAAAATGACTTCGGAATTGTTGAACAAAGATAATAAACCGTAAATTGTTTGCTTTTTTTGTGTGGTCCTAGCATTTAGTCAACAAACTAAACTCGTGCGCGAAATGTGTGTGTTTTGACAGTTGGCCATGCATCCGGTAAACTATAACACTTCAAGCGTAAACTTTAACACTTCAAAACGCACACATGTCTCTCAATTTCACATCACGCGATTTATCACGCAGTTATTCAGAATAACTTTGCCTCGCTAATCTGTTTACACTCGTGTAGCTTCTTCTAATATGATAGCGTGTCCTAATCATGGTGCAAAGGTATGCAAGAACTGACGAAATTCCCATACGATCGTGATAAAATCATCGCATACAAAATATTTCTTTCGAAATTTCTTTCGTCCGCGAGTGTGAACAATTTTGATACATGGATACGGTCGATTAATTTGCATTCATCATAACAATCGTAAACGCGAGTAGATTTAACGACCTGTAAATTAAAAAACCTAACTGCATTGATATACGCGCACTCACCAAGCACATGTAGCTTTGCAGCCCTCGATAGAGTTTTCCAAGCATTTCCAGTATCGCTTATTTCGCACAGGTATTCCCCTTCGTCTTCAAGAGTAACGTTAACGATTTGTAAACTGGCTTGCCCGACGATCTGAACCCGACCACGATACCTATCTGGCATTTCCGACGATCTTTGTGGCTTTCTGTATTTCTCATACTCAATGGCGCTGAAAAATATCTTATCGAACGTGGATACTTTAGGCGAAATGTGCTTCGAGGTTCCCCATTTTATATCAACGTCCGTATTTTTAACATAGTACTTCCACAGAAATTTTACGGTTTCATTCACTACAACTTGTGTCTCATTGGGCCATGTGACGAAATCTAGTTCGAATGAATCTCCGCTGCATACTATAGAACAAACAACAAGAACTGTTTAAATCACGGAATTTTAGATTATTTTATATAGGACAGCCCGATTTCAAGACAGACAATTTCAAGTGTTATATATAACTCCTCATATAAATTCATATAAACTCGGACATAGTAAAATATATTGACTTGGCCTTAGGAGTAAGGGACCACGGGCAAGATAGTTGATCAATTTTGATTACAAATCATTATTCGTAATTGAAAATTATTTTCCGTATCTCAGGATTCACAATATATACTGTACAGCGAGATCTATAACAGCAGATTAAATTTAGGATGCGACATTTTATAGACCTATGATTTCACAAACCTATCGAGTTTTATATTGACGCAACAATGAAATTTAAAAATGTTATTGTCACGTTTTCGCGGACGACTCGTTTACTCCTAACTTACTTACTTACCCCGAGTGACGCTGATGAATACGACTATAAATATGCTGCAAAATTTTCGCATCTTTTTTGTTGACCACAAGGAAGCGTTTCAAAATCTTGCGAACAATTTCTGATGTGTTAAGTGTAATATAAATCCCTCGATCGGTCGTCGATAGAGCGCATGCAATCTAGCCGCATGCAATAATCTTCGATACTCTCCCTTGCAAATGTAATTAACGTCTCGCAGCGCCCGTCCAACAGCAGCATTCACTGGAAATAATAAATTAGAACACATCTAAATATTGCCACTCGTGATTTGAAACCTGGGGACGAGGCCACAACAAAATGATATGTATGATAATGAATCGAGCCGGAACAGGTGGTTTTCCCGAAGCAGTCAAAAAGATGTTTTGTTGTGAAATTTCGAGGTATAAACAACACAAAGCTCGAAAGATCTACAACAGCAGGTAGCGGAATCCTGTAGTTATATAGCAGTTATGAAAGTTGATATAAAGAAATCCGGTCTATACAATTTCAGTTATTCACATTCAGTGTTGAATGTCGACCTTCTCTATAAGGTTATCGCGCTATCAGCTTGAAATAATGTGGAATGGAATCCGGAAATGTCACACTCACAAAATTATCGCCTGTATACATGCATAAATTTATAATTAAAATGTGATTAAGTGCACTAAACGATTTACTTTAGCACGATATTTTGCACTTTATTTACACCAAGAACGATTCCAAGCAATGTTATATAGAGAAAAAATTCAGTTTTGTAGCTCCAAAGATGGCAACAACAGCCGGTTTCATCGAAGAGGAGTCATCAGGTGGGTCATGGGGAAGCACCTGATGATTCCACTTGGATCAAACAGAGGTTGTGAAAACCTTTTGAGTTTTGGGGTAGAAAACTATATCGTGTTTTTGTTGCTACTCCGTGTTTCGTGCCGCAAAGGCAATCATCAGGCAACGGCTATGATTGCCTTTACGGCATGAAACTCGGAGTAGCAACAAAATTATTTTAAGTATTAACAAGATTACTGCTCAGACGTTCAGACTGACCTGAAAATGACGACATACGTGCTATAGTACAATAGGCAACAATACAAATCGTGAACCGCAAGCAACTTGTATGGATTTTTTTTTAAAAAAAGACCTTTTCGGGAGCTTATGGTGCAAATCTATAATTATGCAAATGAACACAAGCGCACAACGGATGTTTATGAGTCTACAACGTATATATTTATAGTTGTTTATTACAAACTACGTTGTGTAGTCAAACTGTCAAACCTTTAACTTGTCCTTGTTTGTATTCCACTATATTGTATAAATTCGCTGGGTCCAAATTTTGGGGTTTTCACAAACACATTAATTCAACACGCAGGAAAGTCCAGAGTGCGATACGCGGTAAAATCCATGGGAAATCGGCACAATTCTTTCAAAATTCAATGAAACTGTGTGAAATATATATAGATCACTCGGTGAAAAGCCGCAATTTGGAAACTGAACTGAATATGTCACTGGAGCACTCTACCCCTGGAGTTCGGAATTGTGCGCGTGCGTACAAGTGTGTGGGCTAATAAACGAAAAATGTACCACAAGCATGGCATGAGCCGGCTATTACGTACATAAATAGGAGCTTGTTACTCTAATATTTAAATCAAGGAGTCGATGGAATTTTGGCTTAATGTAATCGTTGCACCCGGAGCCTGCGATCATAGATATCTCATATACACTAGATTGCAATGGCATAACTACTATGGGTTCAGACCGGGCAAACCCGGGGGCCCCCAACTCCAATGGGCCAAATGCCACCGCCTCCCCCCAGGCTCCTGCTGTAGAGCAAAAACAATGGCCAGGGAGGCCTCTGATATGTTACAATGTCGTTTTCTGACCATCAGAATTGTGTATAATCTCTCCCCAAAGTCCAGGAAATGGCGTTTCAGAGATTCTAGATTCAAAAATTTTCCGCGTGAGCATGCCCTGGACCTCTTAGAAAACTCGTGCATATACGGCGCTCAAACTCGTGCCTTTGCCACTTCCACTTGGGGGGCCTTCGAAAATTTTTAACCGGGGGCCCCCTGATATAACGTTACGCCACTGCTAGATTGTGCATCTAATTATTCTGCAATTCAAAAATTGAAGCCGTGATTGCAGTCTCAGGTCGTTCCCATGAAATGAGAAGATTCGTATGTTTTCTATTTCCGTCTTAAACAGGGAACTTAAACATTAAGTTAAACCTATTCCAAATACGATTTTAAATTATTCAAATGATGAAAGTTATTGTTGTTTTTAAGCGTTTTTAGGAAGTGGGAACGACCAACATGGCCGCCATCTATTCAAATGGGGGTAACCGCTGGAATATCTTAGCTTCAATTTTTCATTAAAAGAGATGCGCTATCTAGTGTATATAAGATATCTATGCCTGCAATGCGTTAACGAAAACTCGATTTCTCGACGAAGAAGAAAACAGGAGAAAACAGAAAGTCAAAACAGAAAAAACCTTTCAGGTCAATGTAATTTTGAATAAATCGCTCTATTTCCGCCGAATATTGAGAACTCTATACTACATACTGTACGTTCGAAAAAACTGAATTATTATTTATGTACTGTCATTAATGTTTCATATGTAATAAATTAAATTAAATTACATATGCATTTCACGGTTTTCGGAATTAAGATGTAAGCTTGTGCATGACTTAGATTTTCGCCAGAGGGGCAAAAAGAAAGAAAGGAGCATAAATGTCACCAATATCTTAATTTTGCATTTTTCGCCTTGCTTTTAGATTTTCAGGTAAAAAAGGAACAATTGGAATAAAAACAAGTTGTATGACACTACCAGAATCCGCAGAGAAATCCTGGAAAATTAGCCAGAGCGTTGACTACCTCGCTCTAGTCAAGTAGTTAAAGTACTACAATATTATACGAGCCATTTATTTCATATTGGAAAAGTGGTCTCACTGACGTCTGTTTCAAGACTATGTTGACAAAATCTTCTTGAAAGTCTTTCGCATGTTTAACAAAAAATCAACTATCGTGAATGTTTAACCAAAAAGCATGTTGTAAGACATGGACTCAGCCAGCCATTTGTATAAGATGGATTCACCCAGTAAGCGATTTGCACAACTGCACGGACTGAGTTCACGTTTTGTATAAATGGACCTGGTTCACGATTTGTATACAACACGAACGTTGGCAAATAATGGACTCAATCCATGTTCCATAAATCCCTGACTGAGTCCATATTTTCCCAGTTCAGTTCAGTTCAGTTCGATTTTAACCCGCGCATGCAACTGATTGCGACCTTCGCTGTCCCACTCCCATCTGAAATACATGACTCAGGTCTTATATGACTCTCATTATCACGCCCGCGTCTGATAGTTGTAGGCTGTCTGGGATATATATAGGCACAGATTAAACTAGTTGAAGGGTTTTGTAGATGGAAATATTTATCGACTGTATATTTTGTATACATTAATTTATTAGACCAAGGCAAGGAACAGCTGCGAAAAATCAACTGTACGTCCTCTGGCAGGAGTCCAACATGCGGCTCCGGGATTCCGGTGCAGCGCTCTAACCAAATGAGCTACTGTATAGCAGAATCCAGTTGTCGAGCTCTAACTACAATCTCATGTATGGGCTCTGGGTATATGAAGATTTTGTCGCCATCTTACTCGATTGAGTAATATAGTTGAAGAATTTTGTATAGAATGTAAACCTTATATGCATGTGCATTGTTTACAGTACCCATACAACGCATTCTGGTTTGGCTCAATTAATACCGTTTTAGCATATACATAGCCTGCGTTCCAGTCCACCACACCGTATATGCTTATAGCATTCTAAATATCATCTTTAAATATAATACTGCAATGAGCTTTCACCATCATGCCATCTTGAGTTATATATAGCACAGTGACGAGCCTTTCATTTTCAGCAACCCAAACACAGCAGACCGCACACATCTCAGTGATTAGAATAACAGTGCTTCAGTCACTGCTTCCATTTGTAGCGTATGATCTGTGGCTTAAATTAGAGGATGCTGAGAAGCCGAAATGTTATAGTGATGAGGGAAAATTAATAGAAGGCTCACAGAGAGATGATCCGTTGAACACGCAGAGAAAATAAACAGAAAACACAATAGGGGTTTGCATCAGTGGCATGACAGTGAAATAATTATATCAAAGAAGTAAATTGAACCAGTTGGGAAAACGTTGTCACGAGACGTCATCGTGAGTCAGCCATTCTCTTAGTGCGAAATAATATTGCGGTTTTAAGGCGCTAATTGGAAGATAGATCATTATCAGCGGAATAAAACTATCCTACAACGCTGGGTTATAAATTATAGCTGATTTATCAATTAACTCTACCATGCATGCGATTACGTTCAGTACTTTAGTTGATTTCTTCCTTTCTTTGTTTGTTTATAATTGTTCGCAATGCTCCCCACCTATAGGTGTTAGGAAATGTTCAATTACGCAAACTTACAGATTATATAGCTATAGCTATACTATACTATAATATAGCATTAACACTTTACACAGCGACACTATCGCATATATATTAAAATGGACAGGGGGGTGTTGGTAGGATTTATTTTGCGCAAGATGCTGACCGCCGATTTCTTGATCTGAAAGATTTAGCCATGGGAAAACTTGTTCTCAAACATAAGGAAATGGGGTGAACACAGTGTGCTCTGCAAGACGAGGACGGTTCATTATAATTTTGTTAGCATAGGAAGGATTTCTCTGTATTGGTGTTATGTACTCAGGTGAATATGATGTTTGTGATGTTACTCTGGAGGAAGGATTTATTCCTTCATTTACATGCAGACTGTTCAGGGAAGCCTCACATATCGATTTTGTCCATGAGAAACGTCATATGTTCGTTTCTCTGGAACCCCCACCCCCCTTAGAAACGTCACACATAGTTATCGATATTTTGTTCTTATAGTACACATAAGGTAATTTTCTACTATTTTTTTCGGTCGGCTGTTGGCGATGCTTCCGCGAGGAATATGTCATCCTCTGCTGACATACTCTTTTTTTATTAATATATATATGAACTTCAAAATTTCCAACGTTTCTCAAAAACAACATTTTTTTTAAATTTGAGTGTTTTCAATGCAAGGAAGGCGTATTAATATAAATGTATAGATATAGAACAGGTATAGTATTACGAATATAAAGATTGAAGTCAACCTTCTTTAAATTTAAATTAGGTAAATATATTAAATATATTTTCTGATGCATAATTATATGATGCATTAGTAAAAATGTAGATGATATTAATAAATACTGAAAGAGAGAATCCATATTTCTTGAAATCATATAGTCAATAAAACGTGATGTAATACTATCTGAATATGAAAGATCTTTTTGACGGAATCTTCCATTTCCGCAATGCCCCCGCCCCCCTCCCCCCCCCCCTCGCGTTGCTACCACCATACCGCATGAAAAAGGGAGGATCGATTGCCTAACATGGACACAATTACATGTAGTGCTGCATTTAAAGAAGTTCCGGAATATCCAGCCGCGGAAAATAATGACTATACTGCGTTGGGAGAGTGTATTACAGTAATATCTATGCATACTAATTATACCTTTGAATTTTATATATGAAAAATGTCCCTCTTTGCTACCAACCAGTTTAGTCTAAAAAATCACTGGATTCTAAAGACTACTCATAACAGAACTTCTAGGGCCTCAAAGTTGCATTCTGCCATAGGCCCACAAATATTGGGGGTAGTTTCTGGGAAAATGTTTCATACAAAGAGCTTTTGTAGAAATTTGATTTGAGAAAATGACAAAGAAATATTTATTATTGGAAATCGCGAAAAATAAGTAATAAGACATGTTTGTTTTTAGTGCACGACGTATGTTATGTATATGTGCTGCTTTAATTAGCCTTCTCACGCCGCCATTTTGGGTGGCTTTTCAGCCGAAGTCTGCGAGATAAGCCGTCCACATAACAGCCACTTTTAATAAATTTTTGGACGAATGGTGATTGGTGGTAAATTTGCTTTGCAAATGGTTAGTTTATTTTGAAAAATTGCTTTTCACATTGTTTTAATTGTCTGCATTGGTTAACGAGAATTAGATGCCACCCAAAAATTACGGATATTCGTCAGCATGAGAATTCAAAGGCTAATTTTTTGTCTACACACGCCAGGCTCAGGGACAGTGAGGACAATTATGTCAACTGGTGAGTGTTATTATTCTTCGTACTCTTTGTAACTACTGTATTATTATTATTATTACTTGTATTCTTTGTAACTTCGTTTTCTCATTGGCATGTAGGTGGCTGCACGATTTTTCCGCTGAAACAGGTTATCAGAAGAGCCAAAGACATTGAGACAGCATTTTTCGTAAAATTACTAATACTCTGAAATTCTTAGCTAGGCTGTTTTTATTGAGAATTTGAATAACTTTTGTTTGTTTTAAATTTCATCAGCTTCACAGATTGAATAAAACAATTATTGGATTCGGCTTTGGCGGGATACTCAGGATTATTCACGCTTCAATCAATCTTGTCCATCTCAGCAGATAACATTGACCTGCCTATCCTGCTCAACCTCGTCCAATAATATAATTGTTAATTATACATTCAATTCCTTAGTTGTTCCACTGCATGAGGTGAAATTTTAATAAGAATTATATCTGACGAGTGACGATAGAGAACAATAAATAATGTCCAACATGCACCATTAGAAATATGCCCGAGGACTATATATATAGTGGAGGGCTTGTGTCGCAATTTCCATACATAAAACCCTTTCACAAATTAGTTATATAGAGTGCGGATCCCCCAAATCCTGATAATTACCTATACACCTTATACAGGCATCACTTTATATATAGTTATATACATCAACTTGCGGTTACAGCTCGATAACTAGCCTCTGTAGCTCAGTTTTCATGCTTAGAGAGTTGTACAGGACTCGCAGAACCGCATGGAAATTCGATACCTGCAAGAGAGACTATAATAGTTGCATTTTTCCCAAATAGTCCTGGCAAGATCTAACAAATGTATAACATTCACACTCGCCATTCCCAACTACAAACTCTTCTACAATTAATAAGTTATATCAGGTGTAGACGCCCAAAATCTAAAGTTTGTCTTCAGCTTCCAACAGTTAATTATTAACAACGAGAATTAATTTCGACTTTCATTAGAAAGATAATTCATTCATTCCTTGTATAATTCATTGGCTAATTATATAATTAGATAGCAGGCAGGGGTGACAGATTCACATTAATAAGAGAATGTTGTTGGGTTAATCAACACAGTCATATAAATTTATTCGTGTTCTTCATGTAGTGTGACAGCTAGGTGGACAATAAAAATTAGAGCATGAATTGAATGGATATGCAAAATTAGGTTTATTTTACGGGTATACTAGGTGATGTAGTATTTTTTGAGATTATCAGTTGCTGATAAAACTACCATGATCATTCTTCCCACAGCATATAATATTGAATGATTTATCATAAATGAAATATAGAGAGAAGTAAACAATTGTCCACTGCTTTAATATGGTAAACATACAAGAGATACATGCAGTTCCTTCCCTAACTGTGTTTATTTAATTGTGTCCAGTCCATCCTATATAGATCGATCTTACACAAAAAAATACAATGACCAGCAGTGGCCTAACTGAACTTTGAATCCACGGGGTTCGCAATCACTGGTTTCTAAATCGATCGAAATACTTATGCTGCCGTCCCAATTTTTGTGAAAAAAATCATGAAAGAAAAAGAAATGCAGGGAACGTTGGATTCCACAGCAGAAAATATGAAGTGCAACAAACGCAAAAAATCATCGTTTTGCACACATGCATGCACGTAAATAAAAAAATCAGAAAGAGGGATAACTGTTACAATTTACATTAAGCCATTTCTGCTTATTTTATCTTACCTGAAAAACAGTCTAGTGGGTCTCCGGAAGACGTTACCTATCCAATACTTTGTTTTTCGATAAAAAGCAATGCTTCATGAACAATATCCTTCAGTTATAGAAACAGCTGGCATGACACAGAATGTGCACATCCAGTACCAAGTACACATATAGCGCAAACTTTCGATCATTTCTTTGATGAATAAAGATAGAAGACAACGATAGAGAACTTCTTCCCATCTTTTAAATAAAAATAGACTTTCTTTTAAAACCACCCATGGAAAATAAGTGAAGCAAGTTCTACACACTAAAGTCTTGAATTTAGTATGTCAAATATTACAGTAAATACGTAAGCAGGAAACTAATTTCTTAAGGCAAATTAGGAAACGGTTCTTTGCAATTCGGAACTTCATGCAGGGATAAAAACCATTAGGACTGTAGGGCTAACAATGCTTTCCCAGTGTCCTTACGGTATTTGGTTATTGAAACTTAACAAATGTGCACCGTTCAAACTCAAAAACAAAGCCAAAAGTTTTGTTCCATAGAAAAACATGTTGTTCCTTACCTGCCGTGTATACGTCAAGGAGTCTGCTTTCTGCCACTTGATCAACTTTAATTTCTGTTTGCGAAGTATTGCACCTATGGCACAATCACTTCAGACTCTCTTCATTCAAGGTGGAACTGTTTGTTTTTGAGCAGCCTGTAGACTTAAACTGTTTAAGTACATGTTAACTAGATCACACTAGGCGGTCAATATATTAATTAAACTTGGTTATTAGCGTGTTTCGTTTGAATTTAAATAGCCTAAAACAGTTTGATTCGCACGGTTTTAAGTGGAACCGTCTTCAAATTGCTTATTTCATTAAAATTGTTTTGAGTATAAGTTAAGAAGAATCATATATATGCTAATATTGACAATAAACGCTCTTGGTTTTCATTATTGGCCTGCTTTTTGAAGCAGTTCTAATGTTCTTCAATCAAGGTCAGTCCTTGATTGAATAGAATATTAAAGTGCCTCTGGCCCCAAGTAATGTGATTTTTTGTATATATATGTAAAATATCACATACTCGAACCCACCTTACCGCGTAGCTCAGTCGGCAGAGCATTGGGCTAGTATTCCAGAGATCGTAGGTTCGATTGCCACCGTGGTCAGGCATATTTTTCAAGCTTGCCCGGTGTGGATATACACTCAGAGTAACATAACATAACATAACATAACATAACATAACATAACATAACAAGCATTATTGAGGGACGGATGAAATCTGTGTTTTGTTTAGCATATTCTTTAACCCAGGAAATTACCCAGAAAAATGTAAACCAATGAAGCGAAATTATACGTTTTTACACATTAATTGTTTGTGGCAGTCTCCTACCCAAACAAAATGCATGCATGGTGGGCGTTCAGTTAAAAAGTGACAACAAAATGCAGGTAAGGACTCAGTGACAAAGGGGCGTTCAATTGAAAAAAATATATGCCATTTTGAAGAATTTCAACTCAATTTTTTTCGCTTTACTAGAGACTATATGATCTCGATTATCTTATATTTAACAGTTATTCTACGAACTCGAGTCGAATATTTATCATTTATAGACCTGGAGCGAGGGGGATTCGGCGAAATATTACCCGAAGTGATGATATTTCCCGAGGGTCTTTGCCCCGAGGGAAATATCATCACTGAGGGTAATATTTCGCCGAATTCCCCGAGCGGAGGGTCTATAAATGATATATTATACCGAAAATTAAAAGCTTCCAAGTTGAGAAATAAAAACTTGACACATACCTTCGTGAATACGATGTTTTATTTTCGGATTAACGCAAGCATCGTCGCTTTTCTTTCGAATCGTTTGGAATATTAATGACAACATTTTTCAAAATTTACTTCAAAATTTTGAAAAAGCCCCAGGTTTTACAT
This sequence comes from Paramuricea clavata, assembly GCA_902702795.2. Classification (NCBI taxonomy): domain Eukaryota; kingdom Metazoa; phylum Cnidaria; class Anthozoa; order Malacalcyonacea; family Plexauridae; genus Paramuricea; species Paramuricea clavata. Next base: position 993 of record CACRXK020010316.1, on the reverse strand, counting down.
CATTTACCCAGATTATTCATCACTCATCAATACTATTTATATTTTGTCGGCCATGTTGTTGTCATGCGTGTTGTCTCGCGTGGTTTACGCGAATAATGTTCCACCCCATGTTCCCCGGGGAACATGGGGTGGAACATTGTCAAAAAGAACGCAGGCTCGCTAATTGATGACGTAAGGCGTGATATCGCGATTAATTTCATGCTCACGTGGCACAAACTAAGCTTCCTGATTGGACAATTTGAATTTGAGGTATATTCGACGAGAGTGAGTGGAATAACTGTTTTATTATATACACAAGGTCTGAATTCACAGATTTTGCTTTTCGAATATTTTCAATATTTTTCTATTTTGTTTATGTTTTTATCTTCGCTCTTTCGGCCGATTATATTTTCAAAAATATATATTTTTAACCATTTTAAATATTAAAAATTTATTTACTAACCAGAAAACAATTTGTGAGAGTTTTTTCATTGTGTTTTTAATCCTGTGAAGGCTATAAAAAGCGACAACTTGCCGTTTTCTCGTTTGCAAAACATCGTAAATTCAGTTTGGCCGCCATTTTGTTTTTCTCTACTAGCAGGATATGAGCTAATATCCTGCTAGTAGAGAACCAATCAGATTGCAGAATACCTCATATCCAGACCTTGTGTATATAATAATGGCATATACTTTGATCACATCCTTGACAATTTTGTTGCTCTTGTGCAGGGCATGTTGTTAAAACGGCATTTATCACACGTCAAGACCGCCTTTTGTTTGCCAAAAACCTAGAAGTATTTATTGCTTGTACACTTATAAAGGTTACCTTGGCGGCCGCACGCTCTGAAAAAATTTCTTATCGAAAATCTGGCGTACGTAACTAGCTTTGATCCCATGGATTATAAGTTTTCTGTCTAACCGTAGACTGCCTAGCGGTTAAAGTTGGTGTACCGCAAGGAACAAAATTGGGACCAATCTTTCTTTTCGACTATGATCAATGCTCTAAATATTTCA
>CACRXK020010315.1:0-17829 GCA_902702795.2 Paramuricea clavata | reverse complement strand
CTGTCCAAGGGGATTATCACCCATTGGTTCAGGTCTATGTCAGAGGGGGTCGTTACCCTTCGGGCAGAGCTCCTATTGAGCATTCAGTCTCTCCTAGCAGGTCTTATATATACGCCTGCGGGATGAAAACATGAGGCTTAATGAGTCTTTGGGTTGACCAGAGTTTGAGAGTACAATGTATATAATTGGTTCACTTCACCCTGAACCCATTCTCCCACAATGATTTGGTGTGTGTTTTACTTATTTTCGGGCTGTTCTTTCACCTAACGTGCTTGAATTATTAATGTGTGCTAAACAACACACTGCAATATGTTTCTAAACCCACAACAGAAACAGAATTTCGGATAAAAGAAATAACATTTTAATGTTAGAATCGTGCATACACTTTATTTCTTTAAAATATTTACAAGTACGAATGGAAAATATGGAATCTCAAAGTTTGCCCTATACTTCAAAACTATATGTAGATTTTTTTTAAATTCGGCCACAAAAACTTGTCATACCTCCTCCTTTGTACGAAGGCACACGAACTTAAATTCCACATTTTTGTGGAAAATGTGACGCACAATACTTAAGCAACTTTACCGCTAATGGTTGAGTAAAACGTACTCAAAATTTGAGTAAAACGAAATGCGTTCACACACGTAACATGCATTCATAAACAATCTAATAATAGTAAACACGTCCACTATGCTTTTCCGTTTAGAAGTCGAAAAAGTATAGGTCATGTTACTTGCATTGGAATGAACTTGTATTTCTATAAATAAATAAATATTATGAAAGGCTGATGTTCTTTTTGACTCACGGATGTTGCGAAGCAATCTGTGAGTCTTTGTGGTTTACTTGAGTGGGGCAGTTAAACAATGGGAAATGACCAGCCTGCTTTGCGCGCAGTGTTTGCCTGCGAACGGGTCTTTTGGAAGCGGAAATCGGGCTGGAGCACGCTTTCACGTTCTTTTCAACTTTTGACTTTTTGACAAAGCGTATGCTAAATTAAAAGGTGAGTGTTTCGTTTTTGTTTAGTTGACTTAATTGTTATCTGTTTTTCTACTTCACCCAACAGATCTGCTGTTAACACACTGATCTACCTTTTAGCTGAAATATTAACAATATTTTGTTCAATATATATACAAGTGTTCACATTTTCTGGTGCCTTTCGAGCGCCTCTGTCAGCTGTGTTTCAACACCGTTTCAACACTGTTTCCATAGTTTCTGTCGATTGAAAGAGTTTTTTGTTTACCAAATTTAATCGTGTTATTTAAATAATTCATGTTTTAGCTGTCACGGAATACAAAGGACATATTTGTCATATTTGAAGCAACACGACACAAAATCTCGGTAAGTCACGTTGCCGTTGTATATTTCACATGACTGCGCTTGCACTGTAGCCTAGTATCAGCTGGCACGGACGAGTCTCAGCAGTGTATGGATAGATCGCTTCATTTTTATCCTCTATCAGGAGAATTTCAGCTGTCCTTATGCTCTTTGATGAATGTCCCACTTATATTTAGACGCGATGAAACAACATCAAAACCACTATAGTTAATCCAACGAAACTCTGTCGGATTACAGGGGATGGCAATTGTTTATTTAGAGCACTGTCATATATTTTAACCGGTAGACAAACATACCACATGATTTTAAGACAAAAAATAGTGGATCACATGAACAGTATACTGTAGAACATCTTAGGCCATATATGAATAATTCAGTAGATCATTATTTAGCCACAAGCAACATGAGGAACAGTGGTGTGTGGGGGACTGATACTGAAATTTTTGCAGCCATTTCCCTTTTCAATGTAGATATTTATGTTTATTCACAGTTTGATAACAATTATAAATGGTCTAAAAAGATAAAGAACATTGGACACTGAGGCAGCATTACCACCTGGATTTACTTAAACACTGTACTGCCATTGGACAGCTACCTGTACCGTTGTATCAATAAGGGTGCTGTTTTATAGTTGTTCTGTTTAAATTTTTCTGTTCAACACTGTACACTGTACATCGTACAGCTACGGTCGTTGATGCAGCATGTACTGTATTGATTACAGCTTTATACTTATAGCTATCATGTTTAAATTGTCCTGTTCAACACTCTAGATCGGACAGCTACGGTCATTTGATATATTACATTGGGTACAGCTTTATACTTATTATAGTTATCATGTTTAAATTGTCAGTCTGTTTTTAACACTGTACATATCGGAAAGCCACGGTCATTGGATGTACTGATACTGACTGTATTAGGTACAGCTTTATACTTATAGTTATTCTGTTGAACACTATACACGCCTGACAGCCACGGTTATTGTACGTTTATATAGATTTGCTTTGATAGTGTGTAGTTTTATAGTAATCTATTCAGATTGTTTTTTCAAGACTGTTGATATTGCATGGTTATTGTTAAAATCGAAGATGTCGTTAAAATTAAACTGTTTAAACCTGTAAGATATTCGGGAACATTTTATATTATGTCGTGTTTTACCAAATAATGTCCTTGCCCTTGCACGGTTCCCGTTTGTAAAAAACTGCTGTAAATCATATCCCCCTTTAATTAATTTGATCTCATCCGTGAGTCAGCCTCGAAGGCCTTTGATTGTATTTTAAGGGCCCATGCATGGTAATATATGTTAGATGTCTTTTTATCCGATATTTATATGCAAATTGTTCAATTATTGGCAAAGCTAAATGTATTCAAAAATATGATCTGGTTGTGTTATACCGTTATACTTCAATAAATCTCTTAGTTTAAAAAAAAACCATCTTCAACAGGATTAATTTCTAGCAAGTATATAGGAAAGGAAGTTTCATTCTCAAGTCCCTAAATTAGTTCCCCGCGCCACGCGCACACTTCCTTTAATGACAAAATCTTTCAAAAAGTAATGATCGATCAGATTTGCCATTTTCAACTTCGAATATTTTAGTAAAGTCATTTTTCAGTTTCTGGATATTCATTCCACGTTTTTGTGGAAAAAGGAACGTGTTTCAACAATTTCTATTTATTGACACAGCTATTTCAAACAATTGCCAAATCGCTGGTTTTTATGTAGACACATTTAATGTGTAAAGAAAATCCAAATTATCACCAGTGAACTAGTGTTTAAATCGCGATCTGTTTTCTAGCGATCATTGCTTCCGAGATTTGAAAACTCGTTTCTGAGTTTATGATCATTGTACGAGAGGATATTCGTATTTTTCTAGTTGATTGGTGATATATACGATACAAACGAAAAGTAAAAATGAAAGTAAGGGAAGGCAAAAGAAGAAAACGAAAAATGAGGGGAAGAGAAAAGAAAAGAACCGGGCCTCAAATTTATACACTGGAGCATCACCCAATATCTGAAGATGTCACATAACCTTGCATTATGTGGCTACGACACAGGGTTGGAAAGGTGGATTTTTAATTTTTTTCTAATTTAGAAGAGAGCCTTCCATAGGAGAAAGGCATTCTCCAGTGTTTGCTCGAGGCCGATCACCCTGGCAACAGAGGAAGCACAATCTTGGATAGCCTGAAGAGTACATGGTATTGCTGTGCTATTAATAGGTACATGGTATTGCTGTGATATTAATTTCAGTGCCCAATTTTTTAACAATATAGCCTTTTTCTTGACAGTCGAAGTAACTCGGTGATCAACTGTCAGTTATTTTCTGGCTAGTTTTAGAAGATGAATTCACACCAGTACAAGCGTTCATGATAGCCAAATTTCTCATGCTGCGATAGAACTTCATCTTCAGGTGGTAAGCAATCTTCAACTGGGCCCAATGAGCAGCATTTCTCTGCCGAATATTTGTGTATTGTCTAATCGTAAGCAGAGCAAGATCTGTACTATGTCTTTGAAATTTTATAAGCTGATGTGTTCGTACATATCTGAAGTTCCCTTTGGATTAACCATATATTCGTGGTAATATTCTGTCTTAAAGCCATGACCTCCTTTTGAAGAGCTCATCTAAATAATGACGGTGGGAGTTTGGAATCAGCAACAACTCTAATGAATATACTCTGCCAGGCTGATATTCTGTGACCAGTGCTTGTAGAGATTGATGTTAATGTTGTCATATAAGTATGAACTCAAGCTGGTAATTATCACCATATCAGGTATGCATGGCTGGAATTGACGTTTTAGGCCTGTAGGCAAACACGGTCACACTTGCCTCACTCTACCATTTGAAGCATGAGAGGGTGAAATTGACCGACGAATGTTTCGAGACAAACAGTGGACTGTTGATCCTACATTTTTGTATAATGGTACTGAGATTCGAGGGTCGACGGTGAAATCAGGTAGACTTGGGGGGAAAAACTCAAACTGTTCATGATAATTGTTTGGATTTTGGAACTAATCGTAGTTCTTCTGATTGGTTGATTGGTTGGGGAACATTTTAATATTGGACGGTTGCAGAAGGTATGTTTGTAGAAGGGAAATTTATCACAGGGGCTCAACACTACTTCCGGCAAGAGCTGTTGGATTTTAGTATGTAGCGGGATCTTTAATGTTAATTGAAGGAGAGTTGCTCATGACTGAATCGACGAGACAAGCTGACTTCGGGCAGTGGAAGGCATTGAACAGGTAAGGAATATTCAATGTTGATTGAAGGAGTATTTCAGAGGGAAGGTTTACATACTGGTGGATAGACACTTTTGACAGTGGAGGAAGCGGATTCTTTAACAAAGAGGGAATTTTTGAAGTTGATTGTGGAGGGTTAATTACAGGAAGTTTCCATAGTGCAAGCTTTTGGTTATGTATAAAATGTTCAATTTATCGTAGGTTGAGGACTTTTAATATCAATTGAAGAGGGAAGGTTCCTGGTAATTGGGATGGTACAAAGTCACCTCTACTGGAGCTGAAGACCATTTCTACTTGGAGCTGAAGACCTTTTCTGGCGTAGGATTTTGAAGTAGTATGTTTATTGATGAGGCAGGGCTTTTGGAAAGCTGGTTTTGTGCAGTAATACCATAAATTATCACGTTTAAGTACAATGTGTTGGCAATCCCGCTCAATATCGAGTAAAATGTCTACTTAAAAATTTGAATTTCAAATACAAGGTTGCACGGTGATGTTCCCACGGATTCTTGACATCAATTGACCTGGTTCCAATGGCAAGAGTATTTCGACGACTGGAGTTCAAGTTCTGCTGCAGTTGTTGGCCGTTGGTTCAAACAGAGCTCGTCCGCTCTTTAGCAGGTCTTGTTTTTAATCCTGCAGGGTGACCACACACCCTCCTCTCTAGGTAAACCTAGAGGGGTTGCCGGTTGAGTCGCCGACGGCCCGACCATGAACAGGTGGTACTGGGTTACATGGTTACCAGTAGCAGGTTGACCACAACCTGACCTGACCTATTTAAGTACAATAAATTATGGTTGGAGGTGTAGTGGTTCAGTCAAACCCAAAGTAGTGGGAAAGTTGATTCAGCAACAGTTGAAGTACATCCAGCAGATAAATAACACGATTTCGGGAGAGGTTGGTCAAGGAAGAATTTTCTGGAAATAACAAATGCTGCGCTCAGTCCACATAATAATGGAATTGCATTGTTTAGGGTAGAGATGTCTACCTCTGTCATATATACCAATGTTTATTCGCCTCATCAGAATATATGCTGAAATAAATATCTTCTTGTTTTATTTCGAAGAGAGATCATCATTCGTTAAAGGGACGTTGTATAAACGTTAGTCTTATTACAATGCAAATTAGGTAAAAATATGTCCAGCATTGATACTATTAGTAAACATATATAGTGTTGAGATGAAGATGCCTTTTGCTAGCACCGTGAAGCAAGTAAAATTCACTGTGACATCGCCTTCAACGTCTTTGAATAAGGTATGTTCATGATACGCAGAGCTTCTGCTCGCCAGCTGGTATTTCTTTCGGACCACAATAGCACTCACAACAAAAATATGAATAGTTCTGATACGCCTTCCTGACAATAGTGTTTAAATACGACGTCCTCAGTGTGTTCTTTTTACCATGACAGTGTAAAGCTTTTAAAGGTGAAGAACTACATTAACGACGATATCTTTGTTGGTGCTGAAATTTGAACATGGACAATTCAAAATTCAATCTGACCTTTTGATCAACATATCAATATGCAAAATCTTTTTCTCTCCCCAAACAGTACAATCTTTTTTTGAAACAAAAACTACAGCTCTTCACCAACAGAGTACTTCAAATAGCGTAATGAAAACGTTAGACACTGTTAAGCAGGAAGCCTCGAGTACTAGCTGGACAATGAACGATTACTAAACACTAATTAATAACAGCAAACTATGCAACAACAACAAAGCACAATCAAATAATATAAATTTCATGAGTACTGAGTAGTATACAGGAATGTATGAGAATATTGAAGTACACAGGAGAATATACAAATACTAATAGTAAAAGACTTAAATATATTTTACTGCACCAAGGCATGGAAAGACAGACCTGTCTATATAAGAAATGATGGAAAATAATATATCAAAAAAGAGCATGTTAAATTTAGAGAACTATTTACCAAGTACTAGTGAAAGTAGTAATTTACTTAAAAATAACTACAGAATAGATCCTTCAGGCAAAGACCAAACAAACAGGAATCCAACAGATTATTTGGTTTTAAAGATTTGGAGAGATGGGTGAGCATTTCTGTGCTATTTGATGTTTAAAAACATCCTTGTGACTTCTATTGTTCTCGTGTTTGGATAACTTATTAAAACACTATTTATGAAATATGATATAAAAAAGCAAAAACGAGAGGAAACTCAGACTCCTGGGTTGCTGAAACGGAAGAGCCTCAACAGCAGGGTTAAAATACATTAAAACTTCTCAGTGAAAAGACGCCCATTTCTTCTTTTGTTTCTGAGCTTTAAATTAAACACTATAAATTTGAAGAACTTATATCTAATAATGTGAAACGGGAAATAGATGAAATACTACATTTTTCCTGACAGCGTTGTTTTGAAACACGAGAACATGATAGAAACACAATGTATTCATGAAAAGACAACACACCGACAAATTTTTGGTCTAACTATACATGTCCGGAGTAAATAATTACACTTACATTGGTAGAACAGATCGCGGTTTTAAAACACTATTAATTTTTTTTATAATGGAGAAACAATGTTTTCATTTGGCATCAAAGCAGCCATATTGAAAGCAACTTCAGCATATCAATATCTAGCAGGAAAAAAATTAATGAAATTACCCTCGAATGAAATTTACAAATCTGATCACATATCATTTTATACATTTTTACAACCTTTTGCATTCTCGCATTTATAAAATGACCATAATAGGTCAGCAATCATCCAGCCACGCCAAGAACGCATGCACCAGTCGAAATACACCTCATTCCATCAAGCTATATACCATGAACTTCTCTTTACTTTACTCGCTACTTTTCATTCCTGTTGAAGTTTCCTACTTTTGGGTGATATTCAATGGCACTTTGGTATTTCTTACCATTACGAAATTGTTTTGCTTCAGCGTGCAAAATGTTATCCTAATTTTAGGAAACGAGTTACAGCTCAATCTCAGAAGTTCGTGTGTAACCCGGATATATATTTAGGGCACCTGTGCCAATATGTAGCCCACAAGGTGATGCGAGCCGAACTTTAAGAAGAAGCGTGCTTTCATATTTTCTAAGTAAAGTGTTTGTTTTATAAACTCGATAAAAGCGTGCAACCAAAGAAGATAATGGTTTTTCAAGAGAATTCAAGTTAATACACAGTTTAACGATTTAGCGTTTAACAATGTTTATATTTTAATAAATCATTTATTACTTATGAGTTTTGTATTTTATACATGGACGTTCAGTTGAACATCGATTTTCCATTGGAGATCAATTGCAGTTCACCTACAAATCATGGTATAACTGATAATGTATATTAGAGATGGATTGACGTTTTTTATTGTGTACACGAAGTATTGTGTACATGAAGTATTGTGTAGTAGTTTAGGAGGCAGTTGTGATTGTGCGTACATGAAGTATAAAAGAGTATAGTTTTGAAAAAAGCAGCTGTTATTCTTTATGACCGTTTCAGTTTGGATTAAAAAGGGATAAATCTGATAAAAGTGTGGTCTAACATTCGTAATTTAATAAGGGTGGAGTATACACCTTCAAAATATTGAAGAAAAAAAAAATTTAATAATCTTTAGGTACCAAAGAAACGTATACCGTGCAATCAAAATAGCACTGTTTGAAGGACATTGTAATATTGAATTTCGCTGCCATGGAAACGAGACTATATTCGTCATCTCGTCTGTCCTTTCCCTCTGGAGTCACTTGCAGTTAAATCATCAAATAGTGATGATATCGCTTTTATGGAAATAGTAAAAGAGTTCCTTTGTGTTTACAACAGGAGTACCGCCCAATTTAAAGTGCCTATATCACTTGTGGGATCTTTACGGATTTGAAAAGAGCGCAAAAAGTTATTTAACAAGTTGTTCAACCTTTTTTGATTTAGGTCAATAGTTTCTGAGATATAGGCCCTCAAACATGGCAATTTTGACATTTTTGGAAAAAAAATCCGTCGTACTAAATTTTGCTTGGGGGCCTGGGACTCAGGAACGCGAGCGTAAACAAACACTATAAATTATATTACAAATTGCCGCTATAACTTACTAAAATGATCATTTTGGCAAGAAAACTCGATTTATTTAGCTCAAAATCGTCTTCCAGTCAGTACTGACAAAAGTTCATATACGATTGCGCGAAATATAAAATCGTGGTGAAACGCACAAAACGACTTCAAAATCAAATTTGAAAGTCAGCTTTCCTAAATGTCGTCAAGCATTGGCTGCATAATTGTCGAGCATGAAAGAGTTGGCATAGTGGCATACACTGAAGAATATGTTTTGAAAGCTAGAAGAATATAACAGGGATGTAAAGAAATTATTTATAGATGGAACGGGCATAATCGTGTTAGTTCTCGGTAAGTGATTTTCCATTTGTAAATATCGTGTGATAGTCGACTCATTTGGCAATTAATATTCTGCGACTGCAAGTAAACAAACGTAAAATTGTGCATTTTAGATTCAATACTATTATAGCTTAACTATTGAAAAACACTATAAAATTTGATATAGACATGGGATAACCGGTTTGATTTGCCATTCACAAAATATGCAGGAATTGATTCTGTTTGCCTCAATTGCTTTTGATCTGATCATTTGAAAAGCTTTATTGCTGGACATATTCAGTTTATTAGGGCCATGCAAAGTTTCTGTGTATTATAGGAATAGGTTAATACACCTTGCTATTAAATGTCAAGGCAAAGCTTGAGCTGCACAGATTACTGTGTCTTGACTCTTGAATAAGCTGTATAACAGATCACTGGTTTGCCTCATCTTTACTTGATTAAAGAAATATATATTATTAAAGTCTAAGGTATAATTATATCTCTACTTTTAGGTCTTTATATCAGTGGCATACATGTGATTCACCAGATTAGCTCATGGTTGTAAAAAAGATGAAATAATACCATTGTGTTCTGTTTATCAAACTATCTGCAGTTTTTAATGGGAAAGATGATGACTTCAAAGGATATGAATATTTGGAAAATGAGAAATAAGAAATATAATTTTAAAGCACGACTATAAACTACAAATATGATTTTTGGTATGTGCAATATATGTGTCATTCGTTCGAAGAAATGTTATCTCTATAATAAAAAATCCCTTCTTCATCGACCTTTTCACTGTCAAAGTTTCCAGATATGATGTCATTAGGTGAATTTTTACTATAAAGATGCATTACATTTCTTATTAGAATTTTGACCCAAATATCACACAAACCAAAAATTCTATTTGGCGTTAATAGTCCAACTTTAATTAATGCATGCTTGATTTTTTTGTCATTAACTTGCATTTAATAAAGTTACAGCACACATAGTGCACAAATAATATCTTAGTTTATTTTTTTAAAAAAAGTCAACAGACAAAGGAGTCAAAGTCATGAAAAAAAGAACTGAATTCGTGCTACCGTGTACAGGAAAATGTTTATTTAAAAACTTGATCAACAAGAACAGCTTAGGAAGACAGGTTATACAGAATTGAATAATAGTTGAAGGGTCTTGTATAGATGGAAATTATCGAGTAGAAGTTTATATGCATTTATTATACCTAACCAGGAAAAGTTGTGAAAAATCGAAATGCAACTGCTGATCGCTGGCAGAAATCCAACCTGCCCTGCAATTCCAGTGCACTGCGCTTGCTGTAACCAATATATACAGGGGTGGGAAAAAAAGGTGAGCACTGTTCATGCGCAGTAAATGGGTCGTTCCGGAAAAGATCCATACTCCCCCCACGGAGGAAATTTCTGCCATCCGGAGGGGGAGGGGAGAAAAAATTGTTTCTGATAATAGTAAATGTATTAGGACATCCGAAGGGGGTAGGGGGGTTAACTTCCTATTTCCTCCATGGGGGTGGTATGGATGTTTTGAACTTTTCTGGAATGACCCAATGTTATACAGCTGCAGGAAATTTGTTTGAATGAAGATTTGCTATTGATTAACATTTGAAGGAAACCTTAACACCCATGTCCCACTATGGGTGCAACAACATATGGTTGACAGACATTATTCCTTGAATTTAAAACCATGGTCAGCTAGAACACTATATGTTTATGCACATGCAGATTTAGCACAAAAATACTCTAATACTAATAAAGGAATTTTTTGTCTCCAGGTTGTGCTTCCGGGAACCTGGCTTCTCATTCAATTCAATAATAGTTGAAGGGTCTTGTATAGAAGGATATTTAATAAATGTACATAAATTTCCACTCAATAATTTTCATCTGTACAAGACCTTTCAAACAGGGTCAGCCCTGCAAACCAGGTACACATAAACTGGCCTGGATCCTTGCAGATTTCATCATGGCTCCAACCCTCTTGTGAGGGTTGGAATGGCAAGGGTTGGAATGTTGGGAGCTTTACCATTTAATAACAGCAAAGCCATAAATTCAAGCCAAGTATTTATATATTGGTCTATTGCAGCAATAAAGCTAATACAATCATTGAATCATGAAATGTATTGTGATATTCAACAGTACAAAATAGAATCGAAAAAGCTCCTCCTTTACTTAATTTTTATATCCCAATAATTCAAGCTGCAAAACATAATTACTCAAAGACAACCCAAAATATGGTATTAAATTGCAAATGGCAAATACATTTACATATAGAAAATATATTATTCACTTTAATACGAAGAACTATCACGATATACTGTACATGTAAGGTCCGTTTCATGTGAAAATGAATTTCCTTATTTCCTTGTTATATTCTTCCAACTTTCAAACGTATTCTTTGGCCCATATTTCGTCAGTGTAGCTTTAAATGCCAACATTTTCATGCTCGACGAAACTAGATGCCATCTACGAAGGAGCACTTTCAAATTTGATTTTGAAGTGGTTTTGTACGTTTCACCTTCAGTTTATATTCAGCGCAATCGTAGGAACTTTTTTCAGTACCAGAGAACGATTTTGAGCTTAATAAACCGACTTTTCTTGCAAAAATTCTCACTTTAGTAAGTTACAGCGTCAAAATATAATACAATTCTATAGTGTTTGTTTACGCTTGCGTTCCTGAGTCCCAGGCCCCCAAGCACGACGGATTTTTTTGAAAATTGTCATGTTTGAGGGTCAATATCTCGGAAAATACTGAACCAAATCAAAAAAGGTTGAAGAACTTACAAACTAACTTTTTGTGCTCTTTCCAAATCTGTAAATATCCCACAAGTGATATAGGCACTTTAAAGACAAACATCTTAAAAGTAATGCTTGGAAAGAGATTGCAGCGTTGCATGAAGGAGAAGGAGCGAGTGTCAATTCGTGCAAACAAAGACATGAAAATCGCTGGAATGTTGAGGGCACAAGTTCGTGTGGTGATGATGAACAATGCTTAACAGCCTCAAGTAGAGGGAAAACTACTCCTGCAAGAGAAACTGCATCTGTGCGAAAGCTTTGTGATCAAGCTGCTGGTAAGAGTGATGATTTGGAGAATTCTTTTAGATGTAAACTGATAGAATTGTCAAGTTTGTCGAGTGTATTCCAGCCCTTACACCAACGCCACGCTAGGGGAGAGCTGACCACGAGATATGACGTGGCTCGGACTTATGGCAATAGTTCGGTCATCGAAATAGAATGCTCCAAGTATGACACTAAAGTAGAGCTCCAATCTCCATGGACACCCCAAAGCGCAATGGACATCAATAGACGAATGGTGTATATGCTGCATCAAAGATGTATATGCTGCAATGTTTGACATTTTGAACATGCCTTCTCCATGAAATCACAGTGTATGTAATAACCATGTGAACACATTGTATGAGGCACATAAGAAAGTTGTAGCAGAAAATTTAGAAAAAGTGAGTTCACTGCATGAACCAAATGAGTCAAACGTGGTAGAGATTGTAATTAGTTATGATGATAGTACATGGTCGAAACGAGGATATACTGCTAATTTTGGAATTGGTTTCGTCATAGCCATTGATATGGAGTCAAAGATATGTATGGAAGTGCCATAGCAAAACAAGGTCTTGGCGAAGTCACCTGTGAATTCAGTATGTGGTATTCCAGACATTAAGACCAATGTACCCAAAGTCACACTGGCTCCATAAAATGTCCGATTGGAAAGAAAATCTGGAATCGATCAAAGGAGTCGGGTATTCACTACAAGTCACGATTTCTGATGGGGTTAGCAAAGCATATATGGTAACATATATGGGACACATATGGATGTTGTGATGACTGTCAGGAGTATAAAAATATGGACAGGCGGTCAAAAGAATACAAAACCTGGCTAGAGTCGAAAGATTATACGAAATGGAAAGAACAACATGATAGTGGTGAAGCCAATTGTTCCAATGTCTTCAAGTTGATGGGGGACTCAATACATTGCTACTCGACAAATACGGAAAAATTTAATTCGTCGTGCACACATGTGATGAGCAACAATTCTTTGCATAATCCTATATACTCTATAACTATACCTAGCACAGATAATGAGTTTTATCAAGTTGTCAAACCATGTCTTCTATATTGAACTATGAATGCAATTGAATTGATTTTAATTAAAGTATGAATAACTATGCATACCAGTAATATAAACTCTTTGTTTTGCATGATCATGAGGACCCAGAATCCTGTTGTTTAAAGCAAGTTGGCAACATTCCTGTTCTGGATCAAGAAACTGTCTATGTGATCGTGGGCACGAATATTCTGTTTCAAACAGCATTGACAGCGGCTATAGTGGCAATTCTTTGACTATCCAAAGCAACACGAGTGTGGAATGCTAATGATCCAGACATTAGTCTTAGAAGATGAAACAGTTCCGGGAGATATTGCCCGCATCTTTCAGGAGATGGCGATGTTGTACAGAAAATACAAGAACGAATTATACTTTTTTTTTAAATAATTTTCTAGTTCTAATAAAATTTCTTATTTTAAGAAAAAATGCACTAGAAAAATGTTTCATAATTTTCTTGAAATGAGATATATTTATCTGAAAACGAAATATTTTGTCAGACATTTTCTTAGTTAGAAAATATTTCTCGCTATTCTCCGTAACAAATTATTGTTTCAAAAAACAATTTTTGAAAAAAATGGATAACTTGTAAAATAAAACTTTTAGAGAGCTGTTAATTGTTTTACTCACTCATTATTTGTAAGACAAAAGACTTGATACAACTGCTAGAAATCACAACTAAAGCGGCAGTGTCACCCGCTGCGCATCCGTTCTGCGCATAACAAACCGATTTTCGGAATCATTCCGACTATAAAAATGTGCATATATTCACATTTTCAGCGGCGGAAAAGACCAAATAATTGCTTCATTTCACACAGGTTAACAATTATAGTTGTAAAAGTTCATGTGCCACCAAAAGAAACGAGAACAGTAACCGAGGTTGCCCACGTAAGGCAAATATTAAAGAACGTTGTGTATTCTGCCAGCTGCAAGTGTGAAGAATAGGGTATGTGTCCGAATCAAATGTACTTGACGGTATCTTTTATTTGTGTTTGCATATTATACCACATTATATTTACTGTTTATCCTACTTTGTTGTAGGAGAACGTTTGCGAAAGTACCATGTAGTGCATGTACGTCGTGGCCCCACACAGCGTCCAACTGTCAATACTGAGAAAACGATGATACTGTAAGGTTTGTGAATTTCTAATACATCTTATTAAATTGTTTAAAACGTTTTTAAAATGAGGTATATTAAACATGTTTGAAGATGCGGTACAGTCCGTATGTAAACAAAGGCTTGGTTCACATTTAAGTATCCAAAATACTGAATTTTATTGGACGACTATTTATATTTTCATGATTCTAGAGTATAATACATCAAGACACAACGATCAATCTTTGCAGGAATATAAAATGAAATAAAAACCTAAATAAACTGTTTGTATAATAAAAAGAGGCCTCCTGTGAGCAGATGCACAGATCTGACTGTACTGCATCTTTAAGTTGAATAACTTTGGCAGAAACTGTTGAATGGTGATACCAGGGGCAAAACTAGCCCCCTTTTAATTGAATGGTGTCTGCTAGAATTTCCCTGCGAAAGTCGACGATGCCCTGCAGCAAAAATTTTTTTGGCCGCTATTTCTCCCAAAAATGTTGGCGAGCGGGGGGGGGAGGTAGAAAAATTTGGGGGGGAGGTCGGTTTCCGGACATTCAAAAAAGGGGCGAAAACATTTTTCGGACATAAACCAATTCAATTATGCATCAAAATATTTTTTCGGACAAATTCCTGTTAAAACTTGCATGAAACCCTTATTTTTTTACCAATATCTGTAAAATTTAGGTCTATAAATTCTATTCAATTCCCTCTGGAAGCCACTGAATAACTCTACATTATATCATTTAAATTTTTTCATTGCCCTGCCAATCCAGATGATTTGCCCTGCCAATCCAGATGATTTGTACTCCCCCCCCCCTCAAGTTTCATCCCTGGGTGATACAGTATAAAGTCTAATTGGGAAGTGATGGCACAGACTGAAATTTGAAACGGGAAATAATTTCGCAAAGGCAGATTGCCGACCTGTCAGGACATCATGTCAGGGCGGCAGATTAACATGCTGTAGACCTGTTTGCTGATGGCAAATTGTTGCTGATCTGATTGTTCCTATTTCAGATGGCCTGAATATTAGCCAAATGACACATAATTATATATTTATATAAGTGAAATATCCTAACATTTTGTATAATAGCTATTTAGTAAATAAAAATAACCAACCCCTTAACCTTCTAATTGAAGCTAATTGCAATGCATATGGGGCTTGTGCATGTGAACCGTGTATCAGGCCATTTTGTTGTTCTCACCAAAAGCTTTGCTTTGATATCAAAGCGAGGCTTTGTGATGGAAAAAATAGCATGACTTAAACCCATACAAGACCAATTATCTTGCTTTGATGCTAGAAATTGGTAAAGCTGTTGGATGGTCATTTCATTATTTTATTATAAAATACATTATTAAATTCACAGGCATTTATTCATACACTGGATGAAGACACAGTGAGAAAACTGGCAATTAGAAGCCTAAGAAGAGGAATAAGGACTACGGATTATGTTCACACATGGGCTCGGCATGGATATTTGGGCAAAGGGAATCGCAGTGTTTGCCCCTCTTGTGTAGTCCTCAAAATAAGACTTTTGACTGAAGTTTATATGTGGTACAGAGAACAATAATATTCATGAACCTTTGGTAAACTTTCTAAAGCAAAGGGAATTTGATTTTAATAATTTATATTCTAATTTATGTACCTATGTATATAGTAAGTAATAAAGATTTTTTATATTGTGTACAAAATTGGAATGTGTCACTGTTACATCAGTTATGGCAAAAATCAGTATTTTCGTTTTGGTATGTCCACACCATTGCTGGTGTGATATATGTTGCTGGTGTGATATATGTGCAACAGTGGGGAGCAATGTTGCATTTAAGGAAACATGGCAGGTGACATAACCATCATCATGCAGTCAATCTGTTGCTCGTTGGATAACCTTTGAAATGAGAACTGGAATGCACTCAAATCCTTTTTCAACTTTCACACTTTTCACATCCCACTGCCTGGTCCTTCTGTTGTTGGAAAGGCTCATGACTTTGTAGTTTGTACAGGTGACTCAACACGAGAAAGGGTTTGTCATCTGACCTTTATTTTTAATGGTGTAGATGTTTGGGGTTCTGAAAGCAGGAAATATGAAATATTATACAGCACTAATACTTGTGGTCAATGCTGTAAATTAATATACAAATATAAACCAATTCTTTTTATAATTTTTGACACAATTTTTCTGTCTATATACCTTGCAAAATCTTATTTTGAAACTGAATATTAATATTACTCCCATTACAAAGCACATCCTATATAAAAGTGAATGTCCTCTTCATACCTTGGCTGATGTTTGCTTGTTCTTCAAACCATATGAGACTCATTGTGTTCTACTTCCGTTGTCAAGACAGGACTCAGTTGCCACTTGCCACCAGAAAGGTCCAGAATCGATGTGCTTGAATTTCGTCGTTGTTTTGGTAGTATTTTTGCAGACGCTGATTCCCCTAAATACAAAGCAAAATAAATTGCACATTAGGCTCGTTTACTCTTCGAAATATATTGAAAATCATATTGTAAACCTACCTGCGGCGAAATTCCAATGACAACAGATGTGCAGCAAAGTTAGTGTCATTTGAATGTTCATATCCACCACTTATTTTGGCCTCTTGCCACGTATCAAATGTCTTATCACTTAAATAGATCCTTCTGTGCTCTTTCTCCCATAAATTTCTGTACTCTTTTCGGCTCGAAAACACCTTTTTTCGACCAGCATTTTTCCTTGAACCCCCGTACTGAGTCAGCATGACGCCCCGGGCAGACGCCATATTGAAATTCGATACACTTGAAAAAGTTGGGTCAACTTTATCAACTTGAAAAACAAAGCCGAACGCAAAATGCCAAAGTGCGTAAAATATCGACAAGGGTGCATATATTAAATATTGACTTAAGAAATTAAAATATCTTTGTAAAGCCTGTTTTCCACTAGGCGAAATTTTGCGCGCGGAGCGGAATTTTTCTTTGTCTTGTGATTTCTCGGGTGCAACTAATTAGAAAAGACAAAGAAAAATTCCGCTCCGCGCGCAAAATTTCGCCTAGTGGAAAACAAGCTTTAACATAGGCGTACGGGCGGGGGGCAGCTGCCCCCTCAAACCAGTGTCAGTGCCTCAAACAGATTACAAAGTCGAAAAGTCGGGCAAATGTTCAACAAAAGTCGGGCAAAAAGTAGTCAAAACAAGAAAATCTCTCTTAATAATAACCTCAGTTTGTTGGGCAAACAGAGCCAGTTGGGCAATATTCGCCTCACAGTCGGGTAATATTTAGTTATGATAGAAATAAATGGGACAAATTCTGTAAATTTTGTGGGAAATTATGTCAATTTTTGGGAAAATTTGTTTGACGTTGCGAAAAATTTTGGTATGTCCGAAAAATTTTTTGACCTCTAAAATGGTACACTGACCGAAATTTTTTTCCTTCCCGTACGCCTATGGGCTTTAAGGCGCACGATTTTCTGCTCTTGTGAATTTAAAACAGCTTCTTAAACGGTTTGGGTTCAGCAGAGTACTGAGGCATTCAAATTCTAACAATACATTTATTTGATTATTTCAATAGTTTTCGTTTTTTTGGAACACCCTGTACAGGGACACCGGAAAGTCGATAATTGGTGGGGGGGGGGAGGGCAGATATTCATATATTCGTGTTCACAGACTGTAAAAACAATCGCTTTCAAAGGAAATAAATGATGCAGAACATGAATATATGAATATCTGCCCCCCCCCCAATTATCGACTTTCCG
>CACRXK020010314.1:0-17829 GCA_902702795.2 Paramuricea clavata | reverse complement strand
GAGTACACAACACCAACACAGAAAAATTCATATTACTAGAACACATTGGTATTGAAGGAACTAGATAGTGTTCTGAAATATCACTTACTCGAACCGTCCTTAGCGCGTAGCTCAGTTGCAAGAGCATTGGGCTAGTATTCCAAAGGTCGTAGGTTCGAATCCCACCGTGGCCGAGCATATTTTTCAAGCTCGCCCGGTGTGGATATGCACTCAGAGTTACATCGCAAACATATTATTCACCTGAGTACACAACACCAGCACAGAAAAATTCATATTTGCTATTTTGTTAAAATTCCTCATTACTTTTACATAATTATTTTGTTTTCAACTACAATGTTGCATATGCCTTTTTTTAAAGTTATTTCCCCCAATTTTGACCTACTTACGTTTCTAATTTGGCACGAATTAATTAAATTCGACTTCAATGATTTGGATTCTTGGACTTCACTTGGTGGAATTAATATTAGAATGTTAGGGTTTGTAATCTAAGTGAGTATATATACATTTTAAGACATAACTAGAAACGACTGCGAAAAATGCAGCACAAGGTCCTCTGGTAGCAATTGAACCTACGGCCCTGCGATTCCGGTGCAGCGCTTTAATCAACTGAGCTACAGAGGTCAGCTGTTGAGCTGTAACCGTAAGTTCATGTATATATAGGTAATCGGGTGTGCGGGTTGTGATAAGGTGGACATCAATGATTTGGATTCTTGCACTTCACTTGGTGGAATTAATATTAGAATGTTAGGGTTTGTAATCCAAGTGAGTATATATACATTTAAATGTATATATACTCACATTAATTAAATTCCCACGATGAGCGCGGTTTGACAGCCTGGTGCCTAAAATTCCTACAACATGCGCAAAGCTTCCTGGGATAGCGTCATTCAGTCAGACTGCCATGTTTTTGAAATTTTCCTTTGTGTCTAAAAATTTGCCTTTGTGTCTTTAAACCTAACCCTAACCCTTACTGCAAGCCAAACCCTAATCTTAATCATAACCCTAATCCTAAGCCTTTCCCTAGTTCAAACCCTAATCCTAAACCATGTGCATGTGCACCTAATACAGATTCGTTATCGTTGCCAACCGCAACAGAACATGTGAACGTGGAGCCTTCTGAATCGCTATTAAATACACCTGACGCTATGCCAGCTGAAATTAACAATAGTGACGTTTGTCCTTCTGGTGTTGAGGACACGAAGAAAAATGAAGCTGAATTTGATCATGAGTCTGACAGGTAGCAGGACATTTTTCCCGAAAGACACTTTGCCGAAAATATTTTGCCGAACGGACATTTTGCCGACGGTCATTTGGGTGTTATGAATTGCTTCCAGACAGCTTTGTCGAATACTGGGTGGAGCGTGGTGGTCAAGATTGCCAGCTAGCATATTGACGAAAAATTTTCCAAGTCTGTTCAAGATGACGGCAAATAGAAGAGGTGGTTTTCCAGATCCCCATTCTCTCGTACAACGGTGAGAAAATTCCACGTTTATGGCTGTGCTATTCACCTGCGACCGGTCGTGCATTTTGTTTTACTTGCAAGTTGCTAACATGTACTGTTCCATGTTTCACACATTAATTCATTCAGTTTGGTTGGGCATTGTGCTGTAGATTGTGTTCCAGGTGCTACTTCGTTTTTCAGCTTCGTACACAAATTCTACACTTTTTTCAGTGCCTCTCCTCATTGCTGAGATATTCTGTTGAATGAAGTTCGTGAGAAGAGGTTGCCAGTTGTGAAACGCCTTTGTGATCAGTACTCGCTGGTCGGCTCACTCGGCAGCTACTTCTGCCTTGAAAAAGAACTACGAGAACATTCGAGCAACTTGTCTCTCCATTTCAAACGATGCGGATGAAGAACCAGCAACAAAACTAGAAGCAAATGGTCTTCAAAAGAAGATGGCCCAGTTGGAAAACTGCATCTTGTTGGAACTCTGGGAAACTGTCCTTGAACGATTCCCCAAGACATTCATGCAGTTGCAAAGTGCCGATCTGGATCTCGATGAAGCTGTCGCGCACTTGGAATCTTTGATGAATTATACAACAACTCTCACAGATTCGTTTCATGATTTTGAAGAAAAGGTAAGATTACGCTCAAGGTCAAAATCTTACAAAACAGAGGTGGGTCGAAAACGGGCTGGAAGTGTAAGACTGACTTTAAATGATGGTGCAGCTGAAAAAGCAGAATTCACTCCGAGCGTTCGTTTCAGAGTTGAAGTGTGTTTGTCTATTCCGGACAAGCAGCTTTCCCTAACTCAACAAGCGCGTCTACAAGCATAGCTATGCCAAACTGTCGCATAAGTTTGGATTTCTTCACAATGTCTAGAAACAGCTGAAAGATGGAGCGGACAATTTGGTACAGCAATATCCATATGATTTGGAGACATCTCTCGCAGAAGAGCTGGTCCATTTTCGTGAACATTTCAAGGGAAAGAATCTACCTCGCAAGGAAGATGCGTTAGATGACTCAGATGAAGCCGTAAGCGTTGAGCTTCAAATGTACCGTATTCATGCGAAAAGAGAAATCGACGAAGTTTTCCCAACGTCGATATTGCCCTGCGAATTTATTTGACATTAATGGTGAGAAATTGTTCAGGAGAACGGTCATTTTCGGCATTGAAACACATCAAGAATGTGCTTAGGTCTACCATGACAGATCAGAAACTGAACAATATATATCTATCTATAATGAGTATAGGGGCGGAGGTTTTACGTAAAATCGACTTCCATGATATTATTAAAGAGTTTGCATCTCGTAAATGCCGCAAATCAATTTTGTAAGGTTATTGATGTAATTCATACAAATAACTATAAGAGTGTTGTGTTTGTTGTAATAATTGATAACTGTCAAGCGGTCAAACCCCGTATCATACACGGGTTTCTTATTACCTGCTTTCACATTTTACTAAATTTAGTCTCTCTATTTGGTAATGGCTAATGGTAGGAGTAGGCCATGGTAAACAATCACTAAACTTGTACCCTTTAGCAATGGATTTAAGAAAGTAAATTAACCGCTGGTCATGTATTCACCAAAGCAGTGAATTAAGATTGAGCGTTTGAAGTTTACGTTTGGCGTATAAATTTCATGCTTTAACGACTGGCTGTTCAAGTATGAAATTTATACGCCAAACGTCAACTTCAAAGGACAAATCTTATTAATTTACTGCTTTGGTGAATACATGACTAGTGGTTAATTTGCTTTCTTAAATCATTGCTAAAGAGTACAAATTTAATAATTGTTTAACATATTTCAAAACTGGTGTAAAAGCTATTATAATACAGTGTGTCTCAAAAAATGGCTAGTCTTTGAAACTCAAATTAGTCATAATTACAGTGATCTCATTGTTCTAAACTGCGTGTAGATAATTATACGTGACAAAAACGTGTGTTATTTACAAAAGAGATCAATTAACTTTATTTTAATTGCAAGTTGCTTATTTCACACAAATAAGTTAAAATTATTTGAAGATAAATTTCAGCGCCTCGTCCTTGAACATGACCACCGTTTCTCTGAAGGCAAAGAGTGGTTCTTGTACGCATATGACGCACGGCTGTTGTAATAAAGTCACGATTTTGCCGTAGAGCATTGAATTCTTCAATAATTCTCTGGCGTGGCATCTCAATGTTGTTGGGCGGCCGGAAAAATGCCTTACTTTTATTTAGATAGCCCCACATAAAAAAGTCACACGGTGTTAAGTCCGGTGAACGTGGCGGCCATTCCACATTATGGCCCAATCCAACAACGTGGTCATTTCTAAACGCTTTGCTCAGCAGATTACGCACGTCCAAACGACGATGCGCAGGTGCACCGTCCTGTACCCACCACAGATTGCGAAACACTCCATTTTCATACTGGTTTTTGAAATGAACAGCGAGGAAAGGTAAAGCATATTGTCGCAACATTTGGAGGTACGCATCGCCGTCGACATTTCCCTCAAAGAAATAAGGACCCAACAGGAAACCGTTTCCGCACACTGCTCCCCAAACAGTTAGCTTCTCACGAGAATCGTTTCTGTTGAAATTAAATACTGGCGCATTTCCTTTTGGGCCATATTGAGAATTTACCACATCAACATCAACATCAACATCAACATCAACATCAAATTTATTAACTTTTAAATAATAATACAAAAATAAGAATGGCCCGCAAGTAGCTTAAGCTAATCTATGGCGGGCATATCTTTTACAAAAATTATACAATACGAATTTAATTACGATTATACAAAGTTTGTTACAAACAGACGAACATGACACTAGAAACGGACATGAATATTAAAAAAAAGGAAAGTAAGTAATAACGTGCAATGAAGGTAGTAAGTTTGCACTTAGAAAGTTTACATGCAGTTATTCTCTCTTGTTATAATTTTCATCTTTGAAACTATTGTTGGTATATCAAGATATGTATCTTCTTGTTCAAAAATATTTATAAGTACTTTTTTATTGATTTCTTAAACCTAGGTTTTGTCATCTCCCTAAGAAAAACTGGTATCTCATTCCACAGTTTTACACCTGTCCGTGAAAAACCTTTCTCTTGTATTTTAAGTCTTAATATTTCATGATAGAAATTATCAGATGCAACAGATCGAGTACTGTGTGTATGAATACTAGAAATTTTTCGAAATAAATGTAGAATATTAATTGGAGCTACTCCGTTATTTACATCGTACATTAAATTTTACACTGACTGACAATATAAAAGACTTATTGGCATTATGGCGAAATGAACAAAAAGTGGGATTGCATGCTCCCTTCTGTTCTTGAAAAATATTAGGCGAAGAACCTGTTTTTGAAGAACTAGAATCTTTTTCAAATATGATTTGCACGCCTGCCCCCAGATTACCAAACCATAAGTTAAATATGGAAGAATCAAAGATCTGTAGATATTCAGAAAGATATCAGTTGGTACAAAATGCCTTAATTTTGCTATAAGACCTACAGTTTTACTAATTTTTAATGTTATGTAATCAATGTGCTGTTTCCAAGAGAGGTCACTGTCAATTAAAATACCAAGATACTTAATAAAGTTTTTACACTCTAGATTAGCCTTCTGCTTTGTTTCATTATCGAATATGCATATTTTTGGTTGATATAACATTTTCTTCTGATTCGGCCGAAATATGACAAAATTAGATTTCTTTATATTTAAAGTTAATTTGTTTGCTGTTAATCAATCATATAGACCATTCAATTCCGTATTTACAGTTTTCTCTAATCATTTCAAGTTTTTATCAGAATAAAGCATATTAGTATCATCAGCGAAAAGATAAAAATTTAACTTATTTGAGCAATTTTGTATGTCATTTACATATAATAAAAATAACAAAGGACCCAAGACAAATCCTTGAGGAACACCATGTGTTATTATCATTTCCTTTGATACATATTCTCCAATCTGTGTTCTTTGCATTCGATGTTGTAAGTAAGATAAAAACCAATAATTTAATAATCCCCTAAATCCATAGAAATTAAATTTTCTAAGTAAAATTTGATGATCAACCGTATCAAATGCCTGCTTTAAATCAATAAATATTCAACAGGAGAACAAGCCCTTATCCATATTTGTTTGTATTACATTAACGATGTCAAGAATTGCATGCTGAGTTAAATGAGCATTCCGAAAGCCGTACTGAGATGAACAAAGAATATTCTTTTTTAAAACAAAACTTTCTATTCTATTATATATACGATTTTTTCAAAAATCCTATTGAAATTAGATAATAATGATATTGGTCTATAATTATTTGGATCTACTGCAGCGTCTGATTTAAAAATTTGTATGATTTTTGCCAATTTTAATTTTTCAGGGTATTCTCCTGCTACAATGGACCTATTAAAAATTTCCGCAAGAACATTATCAATTTTATCGCTCGCCATTGAGAATGTAACCTAGTCACCAATCACCAATCACCAAGTTTCCCAAAAAATGTGGTTCTTCACATTGTTGGTTAAACCATTGGGAAAAATTCGATCGCCTCTGATAATCGTTTGGAAGCAACTCATGCCTTACGTGCATTCGAAAGGGGTGCCATTGAAGGTCGAGCCTCGTAATGCGGTTGAAGCCGGCTGATGTTATACCAAGGGGATTTCGACGAGCACTAACTCCTGGATATTGCTCCAGCAGACGCCTTACTGCTTCAATATTAACTTGGGAACGCGCTGTTTTTGGCCTGCTAGAATTTGTCTTGTTCCGGTTGGGACTTGTTCTGTGAATGTTGTACTTACGGTCTGGAAATCGTTCCCGAAATGCATTCTGCGCGGAAACTAAACTGTAGGTCGTGTTGTAATGCAAAACAATAAGTATTCGTTGTTCTGTCGTCAATTGAACCATTTTATCCTCCTGAAGTTCTGTACCATTAACATAATTTACACGATAATTTGAGTTTTTCAGTCAGGTCCCATAAGTAGAAAATCTTTTGTTTTACGGCTCGCTAATTGATTAGCAGTAATTATAATTCAATACAATATGACTAGCCTTTTTTGAGACACCCTGTAGAGTTGTAAAATCAAATTAAAAGCTTCGCTAGCGGTTTGACGTTTGCCGTAAACGACAATCTTAAGGTGTCTAATCTTAAGCCTGGTTCACATTGATCGGCGATGTTCTACGATCCATTGTCTGTGAGCAACGAAGAAGAAAATGCACAAAACATTTTATGCATCAATGACCACCGACAATAGACATCGCCGATGTTTACGATCAATGTGAACCAGGCTTTAACAAACACGCTGTAATAATATCAAAACGAGTTAAGCGAAAGATCCAACCAAAATGGGTTTACAAATGATTTAACAAATGAAATTCGAATCAGAAACAGACTTCTAAAACAAGCACGTGCTTCCAATAACGCAAATGACTGGTCAATTTTCAAACTGGCCAAAAACAAATTAACTCAGTTTATCCATAATAAAAAGAAAAAATGTTTTAAAACAAAAGTAAACGAACATCGAGACAACACAAATAAACCGCTATGGTCATTGATTAAAGATCTATCAAGAGCATCATTGGGAGAAAACAACGGTGTTCGTCATTTAAATGAAAAACTTGTAATGGACGGCAAAAGCATTGCCGATATCTTTAACTCTTTCTTTGTTAGTCAACCACAGCGTCTCTTGGTATCTATAAAGTCTACTTTTTGTACCAATCTCTACTAAACTCTCCAAAGATAAAGACAAATGCTCAATTCTATGCCAGCAAATAAAGCAACAGGTGCTGATTGATAGAGTCCTAAATTACTGAAAATTGCTGCTCCTTCCATATCAAGCTCAGTCGCACGTCTCATAAACCATTGCCGATCTCCACCAACACCTTTCTAGCCTGCGTGGCAGGCTCAATGGGTAAATGAGAGCCTGCAACAATCTCAACGAAATTTGTTCACCGCCGACTAATTACTACGATAATTTATTTCTAATCTAACTGTTGCGAACAGTGACGTAATGTATATTTATTTATGTAATATATTCAGATTAGCCATTCTTAATTATGCTAAGACGCGGGAAATAATACATGTGTTATAAGGTTTGTAATAGCGACTTGAAACTATATCGGACGAATTATTTATGGTTAAAGAGGATTGTTCAATGACTCGCCAAGAAGTAAGTTACTGAAAAAGAACACGTATGTACCATTCATACTTTACTTACATTAGTTTTATTTTTTTATACTTTTAGATCGAATAAAATTATTGACATATTTAATACGTTCAATTGACTATACGATTCGCGGGTCTTTTCCGGTAAAATATTGAGTTCTGTCGAACCCAACGGACCATAAATTTGATTTCTGTGTTTATATCTGGAGTCCCAAAGGTTCACAGCAAAGGCTGATAAAGTTTCACTGTAAAATGGATGCGAAAAAGGCCAGAAGAAACGCGAAAAGTTCGCTAACACGCCGCAGTAATAATTTATACAGCATGATTGAAAACAACCGGCCTGTTGAAGAGATAACAGAAGCGCTAGAACTAGTAGAAATAGACTATAAAACTGTCGTACAAAAGCATGAGGCTTTAGTAGAAAAGGTCGATGACGAAGAATTTGATAAGGAAGAAAAATGGATCGAAGATTGCCGCGAGAAAACATTAATTTTGAAATTCAGAGCGAAAGATTATATTTTGAAATCAAAACAGGAACAGGTCACCCAAGACACATGCACAGAAAATGATATAGCTAAGAAAACACAGGAAACCCAAGAAAATAACGGAGAAAATACCAACACAGCTATTATAGAGAATCAAATACCAGAACCAAACACACATAGCAATTCTCAAGATGTAGAAATTACCGAAGAAACAGAACAAACAGTTCAGGAATTGACACCCCAACCGGCAGTACAGCAAATGGATAATAATGCAGAGAGTCAGTTTATCCCTTTTGTAGATGATGAAGGAATTATCAGAGTCGAAGGTCGTTTGAGCAAAGCAATGGCGACGTACGACTGCAAGCATCCCGCAATGTTGCCATACAAACATTGGGTATCCCTATTGATAACGCGTCACATGCATCGACGAGGACATTCTGGTATCGCCTCAACCAGAGATGATACAAGGTTGGGACATCAAACACTTCATGATTTCTGTGCTGAAAATGGAATGGTATGGCAGTTTATAACGCCTGCAGCGCCGCACCAAAACGGGGTCTCTGAAGCTTTGGTGAAGAGCAGTAAATACGCGTTAAAGAAAGCAATCGGAGAGCAAGTACTAACACCATTCGAGTTGTACACGTGCTTGTTAGAAATTGCAAATCTGGTTAATCAGCGACCGATTGGCCGTATTCCAAACGACCCGGATTATGGATCGTATTTGTGTCCAAACGACATGTTGCTTGGTCGTTCCTCGTCCAATGTACCGCAAGGTCCATTCAAAGCTACCAAGAACCCAAGAGATCGTGTAGAATTTGTGCAGCGAATCGTAGATTCGTTTTGGGTCAGATGGACAACCGATGTTTTCCCGTCACTTAACCCAAGAAAGAAGTGGAGCGTAGATCGTAGAAATATCCAAGTGAACGACGTGGTGATGACAGTGGATACAAATGCTGTAAGAGGAAAATGGACTATCGGACGAATCACAAAAGTACATCCCGGATCTGATGGCAAAGTGCGAAACGTGACATTGAAGACCCCTACTGGAGAATACCGAAGGCCAGTTACGAAGATTGCAGTGATCTACCCTCACGAAGGATATGGCGATGACGACGTCGTCATCGGCGGGGGAGAATGTTGCGAACAGTGACGTAATGTATATTTATTTATGTAATATATTCAGATTAGTCATTCTTAATTATGCTAAGACGCGGGAAATAATACATGTGTTATAAGGTTTGTAATAGCGACTTGAAACTATATCGGACGAATTATTTGTTGTTAAAGAGGATTGTTCAATGACTCGCCAAGAAGTAAGTTACTGAGAAAGAACACGTATGTACCATTTATACTTTACTTACATTAGTTTTATATTTTTATACTTTTAGATCGAATAAAATTATTGACATATTTAATACGTTCAATTGACTATACGATTCGCGGGTCTTTGTCGGTAAAATATTGAGTTCTGTCGAACCCAACGGACCACTAACCAATCATATTCTCTGAAATTCGTGTACGTCATGCAGTGTTAGTAATAACTACACTGTAAAAACTGATAGGTTAAAATAACGAAAAAAAATAGGTGATTTGAGTTGGTCTAGGACAACCGGTTTTTAAAATAGGTTATTTAAATAGGTAGAAATAACTAAACGTAACTAAACGGGTTATTTTAACCTATAATATAGTTAATTGTACCTATTTAAAATATGTTATTTTAACATTTATTTTTAGGTTAAAACAACCTAAATTTAAACAGTTAAATCTACTCAGAGATATAGGTTGTTTTTGCCAAATAAATATAGGTTGTTTTTACTAATAAATATTTGGTCATTTTAACCAATAATATTTGGTCAATTTAACCTATAAGAATTGGTTGATACAAATATAACCTATTCTTTATGGTTGAAACAACCCATAAATAATGGTAAAGGCCATGAGTCTAAACCAGCCCTTTAAAATAGGTTACATGCAGTTGATTTAACCTAAAAAATAGGTTAAAATCAATATTTGACTCAAAATCAAATTATTAAATATTAAACAATTTCAGTACTGTGATAAAAATCATGTATTTTTCTTAAGGAATGCATAAGTCTTATATATAATATATAAGTAAAATAATCTACGAGATAATTGAGTTCCAGTGTGCGACCATTGAAAAACAGTAAAGTGCATGGACGTGGAGCAGAGTTTGATAGCATGGGGTCATCATATTATATTGAGAAAGTAAAAAGCTCTCCATATATAGAAGAAACTTTCTTCTATTTCAAGAAACAATGGTTATCTCACACAATTCCTTAGCTTGTAAGCTATATATAGTTTAGAGTTATACTATATAGAAACATTCACAGAAATAGCCCATGATGTGAGGGTTATAACTCTCCTGGAGACAATATATCCTGCATGTACAGTACAGTACATGCATTAAATTAGTGATACAATTAATATCATCATTATCATAAACTGTTCTATTTAATATAATGTGTTAATTTATATTTAGCTTAGGAAGTTCTCCACGTCAATTGGTAAAGTATAGCAATTATTGCCCAAAAGAACATGTTCGAAATTACCTTTTGGCCTCTTTTGGGTCCTGCATGTTAAAACGTAGTACCCTGCAAGCAAACGTGCCACTGCGTTGGTAATATTGCACGGATCGTATCTGACGTTTTTACAACCATTCCCTCTGCAATCAATGAAATTGAACTTATGTCTTCCAGAGGTCAGCTGGCCAATAGACAAGGGGTTGAGCATCCTGATATTTTGGGAGCAACTTCAGAATCATCCTGCAACAAGGAATATAACTGAGTGACATAAGCTTTTCATGCACAACTTACACTTTTGTCTAAATATTGTACTTTTTCTCCTGTAGTTACACTACAAAAATATACATCACTTCATAATTTCTCTCTAGATGTTATAAAATATACAAAATTCACTTACAAGAACAACTTTAATTAAAGAAATGTTCTCCTGAGGTATGCTTTTTCTCCTCAAGGACATACGTCAAAGCTGCAATGATACACCGGTTTTCTAACTCTACAAAATTTCTACACAGATTAAAATACACATATATAGTTAAGTTCTATAATACACATATAGATTAAGTTCTATATAGATTAAGTATCTTAATCTATGTTAATCTTTTTATTATGTTCATTTTGAAATCAATGGTGCTTCCTGCAATCAGATTGGTTCACAGGAGTGTGATTTCAGCACGAATCGCACTCCTAGCAGTGCGATTCGTGCTGAAATCGCACCTTCTTTTAACCAATCACATTTGAGTGCTGACTTCAACCAACCAATCATATTTAATCATAGGATTCAAACATACAATCAATTTTAAGAAAAATATGTGATATGGCAAATGAGCAAAAACAAAAAAAATACATGATTACCCTTGAGTGCCTAAGCAATTTTTGGCACATAAAAACAAACAATATGGATAGCTACAGTAAACTATCAAAGAATTGCTAAGAATTTAAATTTTTTTTTAAATTTCTCAAATAGTAAACAGGCAAAAATGCCAACTAAAGCAAATTTTATAAAGCGTCAGGGAAAACAAAGCTCACAACAAAGTGTCAAAGGTAAATTCGCCTATCGTATTTCCAATTTTAAACGCACAAAACTGCACCAAAACTCTTTCAAATCACTCGTAAAACCTACAATATGTTTGAACTCACTTGTGTTGTCTCCTATTCTTAATAAATGTCTTCATTTCTTTAACATTTTAACCATTTTTGCAAAAAAAACTATAATAACTATTGTTCATCTTGTTCGCTTATTGTTGCTATGCTACACGGGAGGTACCGGAGGTGTGTCTTTTGCAAACAAAAACGTTTCCGGTTCACAAAAATATTTAATTATGATTTCAAAATGAATATAATAAAGTGGAAATTGAACTTTGTGTCGTGCAATTTTGGACCGAAATCAAACTTGTGATTACAAATCGCACTCCCGCTTTGCGGTCATGCGATTTTGTAATCACTCGTTTGATTTCAGTCCAAATTGCACTCCACTCAGTTCAATTACCATTATTAATCCATGTACGGATACTAAACAATTCTTTCTTCAAAAACTGTAATCACTGTAATCAATGAGTAATAGTATATTAAACATAGTGAAATAATTTGGCATTAGACATAACATAATCATTAAAGGGCACAATGCGACTCGATGGTTTAACTAGACACATGGGCAGATAGGACAGTTATACCCATTACGTGCCAGCGCTCTCCCATTGATGAGTAAAATTGACTGGCATTAGACAGAGTAAAATAGTCTGGTGTTAGCCAGAGTAAAATAATAGGGCACAGTGCAACTCAATGGTTTAACACAGTTGAATAAAAACACAGCCACATCACTATTTGTAATGGCAGAGAAATATTAACACACAATTATAAAGCTTTGCACAATGACTTACAACATGTAAAGTAACTGAAGCACATAAATTAAACCAGTTCTTGCTGTACAGTATGTCTCGAGGTCTGTGTACACAATGCCAGGTTTCCCCTTGAACATGCCTTGCCGTGCCAATTTGTTATTTTCTGTTGTGAATAATTGGCTACAAAATAAAAATTGGGATTATTCTACAGTCTAAGTTAATTTGTAGATAATCCTACTATTATCCAAAAACCTCAAATGGCCTGACTCATTATTTTTATCAAACACTAGTCTTTTTTAAATTCTCTTCTCAGTCACAACATGGGCTACCTTTGAGAAATACCCGGTCGCTAGATAAAACAATTGGTCACAATTAGGCACCTTGTCATTTCTAGGGCTGCACGAGATAGAACGTTTTGCTATTCGGCTAGATTTTCAGTTATATCTGGCCAAATAACTGATAATATTGATATAAGATTTATACTTTCATTTAAGATAAATAATTATTTTAATTGGTTTTAAAATGAGGGTGTCTATAATACTTTGATTTGAAAAGATACTTGAAATCATAGGAAAGAACTTCACTCTAAACATGGCATTGCAAAAGCCTTGCTCACAAAGTTGAAAGGACAAATCCGGTATCTGCTAATATACTGGAAAGTAAGATTATCTTAATGGCTGGTCCGGATATGATATGTATATCTGGTACGTATTTCATTTCAAACCTTTGCCCAAGCACAGGTACATTTTGTAAGAATGCCATGTTATCGGTGCTATGAAACATTTTCAGAGGAAAAATACGTAAAAATCTCTTATATATATAGCAATAAAAACAGGTGCTTACATGATTATTCAGCCAAGTTTGAGCTGCCCAGGCTGGAATTTCAGCCTGGCAGCATGTAATCGCAAATAATTCCAGCCGGGGTTAAAAAACTGTTTAAATGGGCCAACTGTTTAAATGGCTTTATTTTGAGTGTTTGTTTCATCTTTAAATATACTATACATGCAACCACAGTCTCACAAAAGTCAAATAGTCGACTAATCAGCATCTTAATGCTTCAAAGAAGTGTAACAGGCTTATTCTCATAATAAATTATTATTCTCCTATTTCGCGGCACTCTATTTCGTGATAATTTCAGCTGGGGCTGACATTTCAGCCTGTGTTGACTATAAATATACTGTAGCTCTGACTAAACTCAGACCGAGCTCAAACTGCTCATGCAAATTATTGTGATGCAATGGGTCATTCCAGAAAACATCCATACCACCCCCACGGAGGAAATATGAAGTTAACCCCCTACCATTTCGGATGTCCTAATACATTTGCTATTATCAGAAACAATATTTTCTCCCCTCCCCCTCCGGACGGCAGATATTTCCTTCATGGGGGAGCATGGATCTTTTCTGGAACAACTTTTCTCGTTTAACCGGGCTGAAACTCAGCCCGGGCTGAAAACTCTCCATGTATAATGTTAAACAGTTTCTTCATGCATAAAATGTGAACCTGGGATTTCTTAGAGGCATATAAACTATGAGAAACTCAAAAAATGTATCCAAAATGTATTCAGCAACATTCAGGGATTGTCTGGATATTAAATATAAATGTAGCTATCTACTGTGATAACACAATATATAGATAGGCTATAAACACAAAGGCAGGATAGTTCTCCTCTATAAATACAAAGCCCGAAAGCCATAGAACTTAAATCAAATTTAGCTAAATGAGTCAATATACTGTATTGATACCTTCTCAATACATCAATACATTAACAATATAATACTTATATTGTTATAAATGTATCGAGAGGGTATCAATATTGACTCACTTAGCTAATATTGATATAATCGCCAAAGCGAGTTCTATAGCTTTGTATGAGAGCTGAACAGTCCTACCTTTGCTCTATCTATTGTATATTTCTTACCTTCTTCTAGCCTGTATATATCATGATTTCGACAGTTTGACTTGCTTAGATCACATATTATGGCACCATTTATTTGCTTGAAGATATAATCAGTAAATACAAGGCAATATCACATAGTTTTAATGTATTTTAATAACAATATATTGTTGAACCTTGTACACAAATACATGCGGCCAACGCACGGCGGTTAAAATATACATGAATATATTACTATTTATGGCACATATTTACACACGAAACTTAAAAATATTGACATAGCTGAACAGTTACATTTAAAATTGCTGTCTTTATCTTCAAAAATTGGAGTATTACTTCTTATTTTCTTCAATATGTTAAGAAATCTTGGTTATATCAACCGACGTTAAAATAAAATTTCCAAAGGACGCCTGGACGCGCTCGAAGTGGGCTCGCTAAGCCTTATGGGAGCCCATATTTGGCAACGCGATTTACTGAACGCACTGATCTCAATCATGTGAACAATCCAGTACAAACACGGTTAATAGAAATGGGATGGTTAGGCTAGCGGCGAAACTTCAAAGGTGGCGGCGAATGATGTTGGGGATCAAAGGAAAAAATATCACGTGACGAGATGAGTACCCTGGAACCAGAGGGTATTTATTTTCGCCTGTTTTGAATAACCCTCTGGTGAAATTGGCTGGGTTTTTGGGGTCACATTCCACACATAACTTTCAAAATTGGAACCTAGAAGTTGATTGGTTGCTGACTATAGGTTCGATAGACTACGTGTTCTGATTGGATATTGTAAACATCATAGCCTGTTCGCAGGTAACCTGCAGTGATAGGGCCTGAACTTCAGGTTAGTTCGCAGGCGTTTCGTGTTTTGATTGAATTGAAACATTTGAATTTTGAAATGTCTATATTATTAAATAAACGAACAAAAGTTGAAAGAAGCTGTTTTATAGGCTGCATTAATAGATAGATTGATAAATTTCCTGAATTAAAAGTTTAACGGAGCATCAATACCGCGCCTTGTCCAATTTGATTCACATTAAAGATGTATTTGCATCTTGCTATCGGTTATGGGAAGAGTTTAATATTCCAAAGTTCTAACACCGAGAGTAGCACGACGACTTGGCAAAAGCCACAATTTTCTGGAGAAACCCATCTTAATAGTCATTTGCAAATTGAACTCTTTCATTGACTCTCACGTCCGTGAACTAAGAAAGCGTGGATGCCGTGTTACTTCACTGTCAAACGAAGAGGACGAGAAAGCAATACTAGATGGAGAGTTTACATTCGCATTTTGTAATCCCGAGTCTATTATTCGAAATGCGAAATGGAGAGGAATGGTTTGAACTTTCATTTGAAATCTACAAGACAAATTTGCTTGCTTTTGTATTAACAGACAAAGTTCTGTTCACGTCGGCCCAAAGAGGTGTGTTCAATAAATTTATAAAATACAGATTTTTTTGAATGTATATTGCAGGATTAAATTGAATGTATAGGCCTATTGCAAGATTAAAGTGAATGAATATAAACATATATTTATGTTTTAAATTGAATGAAATTCAGGAGAATGAATATTGCTACAAATGGGCAGGCATACACTGGACAGTAAACATGCGATAAAACCCTGTCTAGACGGCCTGGCGTCAAGGATAATGATTGGATAATATTTTTAGAATATGATGCATTAAGCAATTATACATTTTTTGCATTCTTTATCCGAACCAGGAATCGCCAACAAATTCACCAGAGGTTTTTCCTTTTTCTTCGCGCGTTTTCTCGCATTTCGCGTAAAAACCTCTGGGCCAGGGTACGAGATGAGTGACCTTTGTAGGAAAACATTAGCAGAATATCAGGTTACAACTATCAGAAGTGCTTTTTTCTGACCATTCGAAGGTTTTTTACTGTAATGGAGGGCAACATCGAAGCAGAAGAGCTGCCGGAAGAATTTGAGATCGGTGAAACCAGTATTGACGACAATGAACGTAGTTTACGACCGGGAAATGAAAGCGAACACGAAGACGATTCTATGGCGTATTCTGAGTGACCATACGATCATTATGAAGATTCATTTAACTTTGAGGTATCTGTGGCTATTAACGAGGCTGAAACGGATGAGATGACTTCAGAGTTTACTGATGCACTGAAGGAAATTGATGGTGAGAAATCCTTTCCTTGTAGTTTATGCGACAAAGTTTGCAAGTCGAAAGGTGGTTTGACACGACATACGAATTCAAAACACTCTGAGGGGTCCTCAGGAAGTCATCCTAAACCTAACCTTTGTAAAGACGATGTTGATTCTTTTGTCAAAGCAATCAAAAACACAATTATAGAGGAGAAACTTTATGGTGCAGAAATAATTTCAGAATTGGACACAGTATGTTCTACCGAAGCTTTGTTCCCTGCTTTGCTGCCAATCTACAAAACATTCTGTAGAAATAAGAATCAAGACAAGCTTTTGGAATTATTTTATGGTTTAATCCCACGCTCATGTGAACTACTGTCTTGTAAAGATTACAGAATAGCCAATTTAATAATGATTCATCTCCCAGAACGTTTAATAAATTTTTATAACAGCAGTAAATCCTTGGCCGAAAGCACACCAAAGGAACAGGCACAACTTGACCCAGCAGAGTATGTTCCTCTCACTTATGTTGCAGGGTATGTAATTGCAAAGCTCTACCAACTGAGTATATAGAACCAAGAAAGGAGAAAACAGCCAGGAGCTACAGAGATTATTACAGAGCGTTAAAAGTTCAGAGCCCAACAACTACATTTCTGCTAGAACGAGAGGCAGCCTTGTTACACCTTGCAGGGACTTGGTAAGGATTGTAGAAATTGCAGAAATTTGTTTCAGGAAACATGTTGACCAAAATTATACAGTTCTGAGAAATATTCCTCTTGAAACAATAGTAAACTTAGCCCTAAACTCACCCATTGTTAAATCCTTGTGGGATAATATTGTGTCAACAGAAGGTCAACTGTCCAGTTCCACACAGAAACTGTGCTTGGAAAATATCATTAAACTCTATATAAGAGTTCGTTCATTTTCGTATGCTAGAGATTTGATCACTAAATATAATATAAAAGCAAAGCAGCTAAAAAAGGAAGACTTAAGGACAGATTTAAAGAGAAAGTGATTTCTGTCATCTTTACAATTGTAAATATTTCTCTGTATATATCATATTATTAAATTGCTTTTATTAATATGATGTCTTGAAATAGAAATTCTCACACAATGACCCTTATTTGATTATAACATGACATGGGGGAATTAATGTTTAACCCATTGAGTCGCATTGCACCCTGATGCACCCTACTTTAGTATTTTACTCTGTCTAACGCAAGACGATTTTACTCGTCAATGTGAGAGCGCTGGCGCTTAATGGGTTAACCCATTCATTGCCCTTCCCCTTGATGAGTAAAAATGTCTGGCAGTAAAATAACAAAGTAAGGTGCATTGGGGCATAATACCATGTAAAGGGTTAACAA
>CACRXK020010313.1:0-17834 GCA_902702795.2 Paramuricea clavata | reverse complement strand
GATTGTCACCAAGGCAACGGTAGCACAAACCTAACTTCTTTGCCATTTTCCACTTGTCTTCTATTGACTGATCTCGATATTTTGTACACTTCCAAATAGGGTGGATCTCTGTGCAAACTTGGCATTTCTTGACTCTTTTGTCACCTCCATCAACTGGTTTTCCATAGAAGGTCCGTCCGCCTCGACCGGAACCACCTCCGCTTCCATCGACTCTTTCTGCTCGTATCTTCCGAAACCCATGCTTAATCTCTGAGGCCTGAATTTGGTACTCGGCTTCTTGGGAAATCCAATCCTTTAATGTCTCCATGGATTCTTCCTTTTGTTTCTCTCTTAACCATCTGTAGTATTGGGAGAGTAATTTCTCCGGGATCTTCTCAAGAACAATGGTGTATAAAGTTCCGGCTTCCAGATCCGCTTGTCTACCATTCTCTTTCAGGCAAATGACAGCCCGCTCTAAAACATCCGCAAAGATTTCCAATTCTCTGGCATTTTCCTCTTGTAATGGTTTCAACTTTTTTAATTCTTCTAAATGACTCTGAACCTGTCTCCGACTACCACCATACTTTCTCTCCAATCTCGCCCTTGCAGCATTGTAAGCTTCTTGCGAGTATCCAAGTCCCCTAACTGTATCGGCTGCTTCTCTTCGTAAACATGATTCTAGTCTAAGCATTTTGAACT
This sequence comes from Paramuricea clavata, assembly GCA_902702795.2. Classification (NCBI taxonomy): domain Eukaryota; kingdom Metazoa; phylum Cnidaria; class Anthozoa; order Malacalcyonacea; family Plexauridae; genus Paramuricea; species Paramuricea clavata. The sequence goes on along the minus strand of CACRXK020010313.1, from coordinate 17,156 downwards.
GTGGACTCAATGACGTTTTATCTACACAGCTAGTAAAAGCGGCATTCCATTGTTGAAACTTCATTTTGTCTCCTGTAAAAATAGGAATTCGAATTCGCTCCAAATGTCCATCTACTCTGCGAGTACTTCCACTTTGTGAAGTCGTGTTTAATTCCGATTGGCTGCTGGACGACTCAGACGCCTGTGTTCCAATTCCATTGTCAACAAATGTAGTGTTGTTTCCACTTGATAATTGTTCATGTGCACTGTTACTGTTTACTTGAGGTGTCTCTTCCGGCAAACTGCTATTCGATTCAGTTTGTACTCCATCATTTTCCAACAGGGGTGTTTCCATATTTTCTGTAGTAATAATTTCCTGGGCCAGCTGTTGTGTATTGGTCGGTTGAGATTCAGTTGCCATAGCAACATTGTTTTTTAAATGCACAGATTTCTTGACTAACGATAACAAAAATTGACGTCAGGCATGTGTTTCAACATCCACTTGCTCAGCTATTTTGTCCGATTCATCACCTATTCTTAATGCGTTTTGTTTATCCCCACTTTTCTGGTATGCTTCCTCAAGCTTATCTAATACCTCCAAACAAATGTCTTTCTGTTCATCGATTTTAACCAATAAATGGCATATATTCTCTCGATTAGGGTTTTCCTCTGACAACAAACAGGATAACTGTGTTAACAAACGTGTCAACAACGATTTTGCATTTCGCTTCTGCTTCTTAAAATCCGATATAACTATTACCACCGTCTCTTGAGCCTCGTTCTCAGTTGTTTCTGTATCACTCATTTTTCCCCACGATAATGTTCACAATATACAACCAAAATACAATCCAAAATGTACTTACGATTGTCGAATTTCCTTTAATTCCGATGGAAATCCAAATTTTCTTGTTTGCCGATGATGCAACAAGTCCAATAGGACAATATATAAAACCAATATATTTACGTATTTTTACCCCTCGATATTTACTCGAATTTCCCTTGAAATTCTACAATCCGACTGTCGAAGGACCAAAAATGTAGTCGAGACCTACATTTACGTGCTGGTTCACTAAACATTCACTCATTTCATAGTTTTTTAAAACAAATATTTAATAAAAACGATAAATAACAACTTCAACGCGGCCATGTGTTTTCCGCCTTTTTTTCCGTCTAATTAATGTACTTTATGTCGCCAAAATGGCGTTAGTTTGTCAACTGTTCGTTTTCGCTCCGACATAATTCATGAAGGAAATTCAAAAGAAATGAATGTTAAATCAATGTATGTAAATCGTCGGATAATAGATTTGTAAATTGTTCTCATTTACATAAACTTGGCAGCTTCGATTTTCTCGGCTTAGACAATGTTTATTTTAAAATTACTTCGCCAATGAACTCATATGATGGGTCGTCTTTTAAGCACGTTAAAATACGAGCAGCCGATGTTTATCTGATATACAAACTCTCGCCATTGTCCCCAATTTTAATAATATATTCTAATGTGACTCGCTTGAACTAATTATAGTAGATCAAATATAAATCAACGGTAAATCCGAAAATAATAAAAAAAAATTTATTTTCTACAGTATATTATATTACATTTGTTGTTCTACAGTATATTATATTAAAATACTCAGTGGTTCCCGTAATAGTAGGTCTCATTTTGTTTCCGGTTTGTTCCTAGCAACATCAAATGTTCCTAGTAACAGTCAACCAGCATCAGTGGATAATAGTTTGGCCGTTTCACTCCCCTCTTTATTTTTTATTATTTCTCCGCCTTATTTTAAATTTCGGAGCTTTCTCGGTCGCCCTTCGGAGTATCATCGTGTAACATAAATTAATGTCAAAGATGAACATAAATTATTGCGCCTGCGATGAGCTAATACCGCTTTCAACATTCAAAATGGCGGCCGATGAAAATTGAAAACATTTACATGTAATTAAAAGGTTAGTATAAATTTACACAAATATTTCTGGCGTGCTCCCTTGCTCCGACGAATATGAAAACTCATTTGGCCTATATATACAAAAATTTACTTCAAACTTGCCATAATACTGGCTTCCTCCCCACTGATCTAAAAAATACGGCGGACTGTCATAGAAATGGCGAATACTGATTGGTCAAATTTAAATTTCGCTTGATGATGACTGCATCACGACAGCATAATAACAGACACTATTTGTAATATTTATTTTGCAAAGTTTTTTGAGTCTGTTATACGATTTCTTTTGAGAAAATTATAACTAAAATATTAAAGAAAGAACCAGGCAGAAACCAGCAAGAAGACGTGCATGGAAAAAAACGAAAATTAAGACTTGCTAAAAGAAGCTAGCAAGGACTGTGACGGAAAAAAAATTTGCCTAGGCGCTACATTTTTCCCACCGTTTTGCAGAGTTAACTGGTCTTAACTTGCCGTGTGGTTTTTTACTTTTGGTGAGCAAAATTTTGCTAAAATCGTAAAACTCAAGTTTTGAGAGATGGAGGTTGGTAGATATTGTTGCCTTAATGCTTTAACTTAATAGCTATATATAAGTGAAACATATAAGGTTTTATGGTTGTTTCGTCCCTTTACCGTTTCGTCCCAGGTCGTTTCGTCCCCTTGCCGTTTCGTCCCTTTCACGTCATTTTATCTTAGTTTCTCATGAACTATATATACATAAGATATATTTGTATTTGTTTCAACTTTGATCACTCATAATTTTGTCATCGTGCCACATGAAATAAACTCCTTGATTTTCATCACTAATTTTCAAAATGTCCAAGAGGCAATTTGTATCAAAATATTAAAAATCCCCCCCCCTTATTTTTGCCCCCCCCCCTTGCATAAATAATGCCGGTCCCTAACAAAACAAATTAGACCATACCAAGCCGGTTAATTTTTATACTCAGTTTTTACACGTGTAAAAAACTATAAATAATATTGTGTTCCTTTGATCTATTCCTTCCTGCTTTCTGATACAGTTTGTATTTTAAAAGCTCTATAGTTTTGCTCATATCTTTGGCTAAAAAGCAGAGATGAAGTGGGGGCACACAGAAAGAGCAAGGCACTGTCACGGAACACAGTCCATTATTGCAGGGCGCTATGTTAAACATGGGAGTGGAAACGCGCTAATAAATTACCGTGCCACGTGTGATGCACACTAGGATTGGCGCGAGCGCGCTTTCTCTAAAAAAATCAGAAAATCGCGTACAAGATGGCAACAAAAAAATGTAAACAAGCAAACGAGAAAACAAAGGATTTAAATGTTGCTAAGTAATTATGTTTCGTATTTAATAAGTATTATCACAAATAATAGCTTGTGTTGTTTGTTACTGAACACTCGTTGAAAGAAAATATCAGGGCAAAAATTTTATATATATATATATATATATATATATATATATATATATATATATATATATATATATATATATATATATATATATATATATATATATATATATATATATATATATATATATATATAGCCTGCAGTATATGCGTACGTAGGTGCATGTACTCGGTATATAATGTCTGCACGCCCATGCATGCACTGTCAGGTATATATTGTGTCACATACACCAGACGCGATTCGATACTGGATTTATTGATGCAATAGCAAATTCCATAGTATGAATTTCCAGTGTCAATTTCACAATTCCAATTCGTACGCTTCTGTTTCGGTTTCTCAACTATTGTTTTTGCTTTCCTTTAGATCAGCGAAGAACGAAACAAGTTGACTTAGTTAATTAAAGGATTTACCGAGCTGCTAGCTGGACGCATAGATTGACAGTAAAGGCCGCATATAGAATATTTAGAAACACCAACGGACCAACCTGAAGCAGCACAATTGAACATTATTTCGTAGTTTCTATTTCACAGTATTTTCAATTTACTAGTCTATAATAAGATGAATATAAAATATTTATTAGCACATGTTTCAAACCATGTTACGGGAAATCATGGGTATTCAATATATAATTTGTTTGCATTTGAGACAGGGAAGAATATTAAGTTATCCTACTCTAATCATTCTTTCTGAGGGCTTCGTTTGCACCACTTTCATCCCTGTTCCACCACCCCAGCAGGTAAAATTGTTTTGTAAAGAGGATATAGGGCCTGGGGAATTGTCGTTAAACTAAACAGGGAATTTTACAGCTATACCTTGAGAAGGAAAGCAGTGATATGCATTGCATGCATGAGGGGCTGACGTTTTCTGACCTTTTCTGCGGTAGGAGCAATTGAAATTTTATCATAATTTTTATGGAGGATTGTAATGGCATAAATCTGCCCGAATTTTCTTTATTTTCCTAGTATCTGCCCGAATTGCCATTCATTAACTGACATAATTTAGAGACCTGTGACCTCACCGTGAAATGAGTACTTACGCATCTATAACACATGCAAAAACTGTACTTCGTAGTCCATTATCTACTAGCAGGTTGATCTGCATTTTTACATGCAAACGATGCCACTATAGCAGTGCATCGAGAGCATTCACCAATCACTTCATTTGACTATAGACCAGGGTGTCTTGGTGTACCTAACTCTCCAGGTGTCTTGGTGTACCTAACTCTTCAGTTGGCACCAACTGGATTGTAGCCAGGGGGACATGGCGGCTAGAGAAAAGGATTTCAACCATAACATTATATATGCAAGGTGTACCAACTGGATTGTAGCCAGATGTTTACTCTGGATTAAATGAGAAATATGTTGCCATTTGCAATCAAACGCGCCGCTCGCCGAATTTTGTTTACGTTGTTTGCTAGCAGTCAACGTCACGTTCACGTCTACTCATGCAGCGTTACGTTTGCTTAATGTCATCGTTACGTTTACCCAAGTCAACGTTACGTTGGCCTATTGGTTAACATGCACCAAAGCACGTATTAAACGAACATATATTCAGTCATGTAAATTTGCAGATGCATAAGAATCTGATTGGTTACATAATAACATGTGCAAATGAGACCATTATGTATGTTGCATAATATTATATTAAATTAACAATTCAACATTTTATTACACTTTTTAATTGAACATTAGTTGCTGCCGAGGCAGCACCCTATTCTTGACACGCGGTGGTTTCTCCAGAGTCCACTCGATCCAGTCTTTCGCGCGATCTATGTATTGTCGAGATCTCAATTTGTGTCTGTCTGTAAAGATGATTTCCGGGAGGAATTATTAAGCTTCAGGAAGTTTTTTAAACGAGGGGGCGGTCAAACTTTATTTTGTATTGTGCTGATTTGTGCAGGCAGTGTTACGAGACCATACGGGTTTATATGTTGGATTAATGGATAATTTGCAAACGATTGACATTCGACAATATCAAAGAATAATCAGGTAAGAATGGCTTTATTTCTTTCTGGTGATATACATGAGCCATGAGGCATTTAATATAGGTATTCAGATCTGCGCAGTTTAGCATTCGATACAGAGGTATTGAAACACATGATTTCATGATGTCATTAATGTCTTATTTTATATACAAGGAGTCAAAATGTACTTTGAGTTTAATATTCGTTTGTGTGGCGATGTGCCAAGGCGATAAGTTTATAGTGTTCATAATTTTAGATGTTTATAGCAATGGTGCATGCAGCATGCTTTCAGCACGTAAGTTTTCAAAACAAATACGGACTGTTACTTGAGCACATAATCAGGTCTTATATTTATAATAAGATTCCTATAGCAACCCAGTGTGGGGATTATTGTCTGTATATGTAGGTTAAAAGCCAAGGGAGAGGTTTTTATTAAACTGTGAAGACCAAGGGCCGAAGGCCCGAGGTCTTTACAGTTTAAGAAAACCGATACCCGCGGCTTTTAACTTGTTTATATACTCATCAGACCATATTCTTTTGAATTTTGGAGGTTTTCTTCATTAAAAATTCAAGCTATATTAATTCAATAAGAGGTCGCTGCAGTTGTGTGACGAAATAACTAGGTGTAACATGCGCATTAACACGCTTTAAAATGTGGTTAAGCATGCGCAGTATATCATTTCACGTCCCACAAGCAAAAGAGCAGATATTACTGTATAAATTCCCTGCACAAGCATGTTTGATGGTTGATCCAGCTAGTCCTCGTGCGCCGAATGATAGATACTCTTACCTAATGGTAGAGTTTTGACGGGCTCTGAGGTACACGGCTGTTGTCTCTTTCTCGACTTAGAGACGTGCAACGTTTTCTAGTCGAAAAGGAGATGTGGGTCTTGAGTTTTCCTGCAAATTCAAGTCCCGAATTCAAGACTCATGCCAGGTCTTGAATTGAAAATGTAAAACCAGGTAACTGGTTATTATTTTTCGTAATAACCGGGTAGCAGGTTATTACGGAAAAATAATAACCTGGTAGCAGGTTATTACGGAAAAATAATAACCTTGTAGCAGACTAGCAGGTCAGTATTATTTTTCCGTAATAACCTGCTACCCGGTTATTATTTTTCCGTAATAACCTTCAACCCCGTATTTCCCCCGGAGAAATCAAATACCACCGCCACAGGCCCAAGGGAACTGATAGTGGGCCTGCAACCATCACCCCATGTTTTCGATTTTCGCCGGCCGAACCGCCGGCTAAATTCCCATTGGCTAGCTGAGGCGATCGGTAATTAATTAACCTAGCCCATGTGTAGGCACAAGGGAACAGTGATTCATCACAAAGGCATAGACAAAGGATCTCGATAAGCTTAAAATTTGAAAATTGATCACTTTTTTCGATTACAAATGGAACAAGAACAGACTGTTTATTGTTTACTTGAAGGAAGACATGTTTTTGCCGTTATGCCAATGGGGATTGCTTGTCGTGAGGTGTTGGAATAGCAACATTACGACTGGGGTAAACTATAGTAACCTTTACTTGAGTTTCATTAATTTCAAACAGACTTCAGTTGATACGTTATGTGTTCTCACTTCCTCAAGAAAATTATCTTTTGGTTGATGTTGAGATGCAGTTGCATGTAAGGACTGTAAGCCTATTCGAAACACTTTGCGATTTACAAGGCTTCGCTGAGAGAGCGAAACAGAAGGCGGTATTAAATTGCCGTTTGAAACGAAACGATCTGGACTCGGAACGCTCTCTTCTTTTGTAGAGTTCTTTACCAAATGAAATAAATTTCGTACTTTCCGCCGCCAACAAGAATTGCACACACGATCTGATAAGTGAGACAATTTATTTATAACAATGCCAATGGCGACAGCGAAGCACACATAATATAAATCCTAATGTGGTCGCCCGACTTCCCTCATGATTTGAAGTTTGAGACTGGTTTTCTGTTGAAATTCGTCCTAATTTGCCTGTTCCGATTTTAGTTGAAAATGAGCACTTGCAAATGTGGCAATTACTGACTGCGTTGCTTGCTTTTTTGGAGTTAAAACGCAGCCATTTACACATTGTTTATTAGTGTTCTGAATAAGCAGAGAAAACCCCGCAACATTTTAACGCGAGTTTGTTTGTTAATATTTGGGTGCTGTCATTGGTTCTTTTTTGACAATTGACGCGCGAATGGGGCGTGTTATGAAAAGGGGCGTTTTACAAAATACCGGGCGATGGTTGCAGGCCCACTATCAGTTCCCTTGGGCCTGCACGCAGGCTACAACTGGTCATGCTATCCTAATAAACCTGCATCATTTGAATAATGCACCAGTCAATGTAAATCCCCCCCCAACCGGGGAGGTGCGGGGGATTTAGCGGGGAAAGTGGTCAGTTTTGATTGTGAATATGTCCCCAATGATGGGGTACTTGGACGACATTCTCTCTTGCAGTAGACGATGCGGGGACGAAAGCGGGGGAATGGAATCAGTTGTTAACATATATATCCTGTGTTGCTGTTTTAGTCTTCTTTACAAGAAAAGTTTAAATACAATAGCATTGATTTTCTTTTGCTGATCTATGAAACATACAAAACTATCTTCCCGGTGTTGAGAAACATGTGGGGACATAGATTAATTACCCTTTCCCCAGGGACTGGGACAATTTTGCTTTCTTACTACCGCTCTAAGTCAAAATCACCCCCCCCCCTGGTGCATAATAAAAACAATTCAAAATTTGCATAGTATGACCTGTTGCTCTGGCTAGCTTTGCCACTGACAGTATTATAATTATACATACAAAAGCAAGAATTATAAGCATTGAAGGTTTTCATATAAAACAGCCCAACGCCAAGAAAGTAGAAAAGCTGATCTTTGACTATGTGCAAGGTGTTTGATATTCAAATTATACTTTTCTTACCTCATGAACAGGTGTCTTAGAGGCTGTTTACGGTAAATATTGGGAAGTGGGGTGATTTTAATGTATTGAAATAAGTCAACAGAATTCCAATGTTGTAGTTCAAGAAGATTATTATTGCTGCTTGAACAACCATCAGTTCACAGTTAACTATGTAGTTTTTTGCTCAATCGTGCACAGTAATTTATTTCAATACATCAATAATCCTGCCTGGCATCTCGTCCTGACAAAGTAGGATCATATCCCTTATTCAAAAATTTCTCTGCTGCCTCTCATCCCTTGGGGGTGAGGTAGCACTTTCCTTGCGATAGTAACTCCTAGTTATCAATTGTAATACAGCGCTTTTGATCATTACATGTAAAAAGCGCTTTATAAATTATTAAATTGTTATTATTATTGTTATTATTATTATTATTATTATTATGCTTGTTAAAATTAAACGACGAATTCAACTATTGACTACACTCTATATAATAGCAAACGGCGCTTGTCAGCTTAGTTGATCGCTTGATACATACAGTATTAATCATATATCAGCATTGCATATTGTCACAAATTTTAATTTCGATTTGTCAGCACTCCTAACTTTACGTATCTTACCCATAGATATCTTATATACACTAGATAACGCATCTCTTGTAGTAAAATTGAAGCCAAGAATATTCCAGCGGTTACCCCCATTTGAATAGATGGCGGCCATGTTGGTCGTTCCCACTTGCTAATAAACGCTTAAAAACAACAATAACTTTCAACATTTGAATAGTTTAAAAACGTATTTGGAATAAGGTTAACTTAATGTTTAAGTTCCGTGTTTAAGAAATAGAAAACATACGAATCTTTTCATTTCATGGGAACGACCTGAGACTGCAATCACGGCTTCAATTTTTGAATTGCGGAATAATTAGATGCACTATCTAGTGTATATAAGATATCTATGATCTTACCACGCTGATGCTGTTTGGATCGTGTCGTGTGTGCACTTAGCTGAAAATTACGGTACCCAACTTACTTGAAAATTAGCCCCCCCCCAAATAAAAGCTGTTCTGCATCCACTGGAGTTAGACCTTTGAAAAGTTGGTCAAAATGTTCACCAAAACTTGGTCAAAATATCAGGACACCTCCCCCCCCCATAGTCCACAATATTAATGACTTCGCGACGTCTCTGTTTCTAATATGCTCGGAAAATATTACCGACCGCCGATACAAGCTTGTTTAACTCATTAAAAAACTCATTAATAATTCATGAAGAAAACACAAAAGAAATCATGGGTGTGCAGGAGTCTGTATATGTGATACAGATTCATGTTGATTTACATAAACTTTAACTTTGATTTTCTCGGCTTAGACAACGTTTATTTTTAAAATTACTTCGCCAATGAACTCATAAGATGGGTCGTTTTTTAAGCCATTTACAACATTCGCGTCCGTGTTGTATCGGATATACAAACTCTCGCCTCCGCTTCGAGTTTGTATATCCGATACAACACGGCCGCTCATATTGTAAATGGTACATGGAGGTTTGAGTACATGGATATGTAAATTACAAATAATCATGTTCTCTATGCCCATGGCTATATTCAGTCTGATTGAATTCAGCGCAATGACAATATGTCTGTATTTTGGTTTTGTAGTTTGCCTTTTGGGAATTGATGCTCAATTTGCATTTCTCTTTATAATTAAAGATCTAAAGGCTTTTTAATTAAATTTCATTTTCATGCAAAGAACAATTATGAATCAAGTGATGAAATCCCCTGAGAGGTGTAAAATTAAGACGGCAGTACACTATGTCAGTTTTGTATAAATGACGGTTGTTCACCCAAAAGTAACATCCGCGAGTTAACATCTGCATGTTGATTTTCTCGAAAATACATTTCAATTTGCTTGCTTAGTTTGGTCTGCATCGCACATGCTTTTTAATTAATTGATTGACGCAAGAATGAGCGTAACGTATCGATATATATTTATGCAAACTTTGAAGTTTACAATAAGCTATACCTTGACCTTGCGTTGAAAGCAATATGCAAAACACAACTCCAAGAAACATTTTCGTGCGAACATATTTTACCAAACGTTAAACCAATAAGAGCTCGCTATTCTACGGTTGCCAACGAATAGGGTAGCGGCAGCCATGCATGCAATAGGGAACAGTGATTTTTGAACGATTATTTCGTTTTTCAATGAGGCTATTCGTGCGTTTACGTCCTTCATTGCATGTTAACTATTGTCAACGGAACGATTCGAAAGTTATTCTCAACGTAAGTTACTGACTAAAGACCACACCCAACCTCGTTCCCAGGCTCTTACTTCTTGTGGAGGAAAGCTTTACACTAGTAGGAGCTGGTAAAGTCAGTTAATTGATGATGATGATAAATATTCGATATTTATACTTTAATTTATAAATTTTCTAATAAACTTGCATGGCCCACTGTGAGGGCCGCCCGAGCTTGGGCCTGGGGATGAGGATGGGACGCGATTCGACAACGCGACGCGAGTTTAGTTTTTGAAAGTTAATACAACAGATACCAAATAACTCAAAATGTTATAGCGCTTCTAAATATTTGAAAAACTTAAACCAGGATTTAAGTTATATATATATAGGTCAGTGAAAACGAAAAATCGCGCCGCGTTGTCGAATCGCGTCCGATGTCAAGCGAAATTTCTGACCTCTGCGAAATATCGGACCAAATCAGGGCGGTACGAACAGGTGGGCAATTTGTCTGAGCATGCGCGAAGAAAATCAATATGGCGACATATATTTAGGAGTGCTTCGTGGGTTTATCTGGTTTTAAAGCTGATAAAACAACATTTAAAAACTTTGTAATATTTAGTTGAAAACATTAAGCTGTACAGTTAAAAGATTTTAAATTAAAAATAAGTAATTTTGCTTTATTTTGTTGCTTTTTATGCTTTGAAAATAGGCAAGCTCATTTTTTTGAAAAATTCTAATCTAATATTTTACCCATCAGTTGTCTAATCTGAACAGAAATAGATAGACCACTTGGCTATATAAGTTATAAAAGTAATGTTAGCTGATCTGAAAGATTAAAGTATTCCTGGTACACATTTTAACAAAGAATGAAATGTAATTTTAAAAATTAAATATGCATATAACAAACACTAGTTTTTATTAGAACAACATACAATAAGTTGTTATTTTCTATTTTTACAAAAACAAGTTTGGAAACAGGATCTAGTCCTCCAGCTTGATGTCATATTCCATTAATTTGGATATTTGAATAAAGGAATGTGAAATAATAATTGAAACTTGACCAAAATTTGATACCAACACTCAAGTGAACAGATACTATCACCTAAAAATAAAAGAAAACAGAACCTACATTTATCATCTAATGCCATGAATAAATCTTACATACCACAGGCATACAGTGAGCACAACACTTTAACAAACTCACTAAAATAAGTTAAGTTATGTTATGATAAGAGGATGGCAATATATGACAACATCAAATGTCACCATATTCAGTGTCCAAAAAAAGTGCCGCGCGCATTTTTCATGGTCTCATAACTGGTATTGCCATAAACCCAGGTGAAAAAGCAATTAGAAAAACCTGGTTTTGGATGATGAGCATAGTCAAATTCTTGACTTATTCAATTTTCTAAGTTTCTCCAGGTAAACAGATTCAACATTGAAATAAGCCCCATTCGGGACATTATAGAATCCAAAATATTGTGTATCGACCACATTTTTTTCAATTTTCTGTGATTTACATGACACTAGTTATAATTTAAGGGTCAACCAGTATTGTTCAAGACATATTTTCCTTCCAGAACACCTTTTCAAAATACTAACCCAAACATGTCAAAAATAGTGCACATTTACAAGGGCAATTTCAACCCTTTGGCACATTTTTCCCATTAATGATTTTAATTCTAATAAAAAGACTATAGATAAAACTTTGATTTAAAGCTAGTTTCAAGTGATGAGCATACCCTAATTTTTAAGCTATACCTCAAAGAAGATAGGTCATTTCAACATAAACATTGAAATATGGGTATACTGACAGCTCTGTTACACTTGTAGTTTGGCATTACCAACCCTTCTGAAAAATTTTAATGAAAGTATAATTCACAAAATTCACATTTTCACTTACTTCTTAACATCTGTTTTAATCCAACTAGCTCTGTGGGCACGAGCAAAATCTAGTGTTGAAGTAAATATCCATTTAGTTCATGTTTCCCCGGTGAAAATATAGTCTATTCCAAAGCTGGATTTCGACGTACTTTAGCTTTTCAGAAACCGTTGGCCTTCGTCAGTAAGATTATCAACTGTTTCACAAACATATTTGATAGGAAACAGCTAAAATGGTCTCTGAAAGTCTATATTTTTGCTCTTCGACGCGAAAATGGCAACTGGAGAAGAATGAGCCGCTAGTTTTGGTCAGCGTCGACAAATTGCCCACCTGTTGGCGGTACGTGAAACGGCAATAGGCGCGCTGATCGATGTGTGATGCAATGAACTGGTAACGAGTTTGTTGTTGTTACTATGGCGACGTTGTCTTATGGCAAGATAAATATGGCGGGAAAACTGAGCTGGAAATTTGATTGTTCTGTAGTCAAGTTTTGATGAAAACATAGATATTGGGAGTAAAATTCCGATGTTATACGATAATTTAGCAGATTCCGCTATTGTATTTTCAGGTATTACTGCCAATCTTTTAGTCTTCGCTCAAAACGCTTGCGAAATTAAGCTTACGAATGGTTGCTTTCGCAAGAAGCATGACGTGAGAAAAGTTTTTAAAACTCTTTGTATATATGCACACGTATCGTTCACGTTCGATAGAATACAACTCACAATGAATTATAGCCACAAGTTGATCTTTTCAATTGAAATTATCAAGAAACGCACAACTTGAATTTGTATTTTCTTTTCGAATCCTTACGAGAAGCGTTTGGCCAGCCGGTCAAAAAATGTCCAAGTTGGGACGAAACTCAGTTTTTCGATTATTGCACTCAACATACGTCCGAGCAAGTCGTATTTTGATTAAATGGCCAAGAAGTGAAATTAAATACTGCTTACGGCTCAGAATGACTTCAATACTAGATTCCCCTTATATTATTACGTTTTCGTAGCGCTTTGCATTGTGGTTATAGTGGTATCACTGACATGCAAGAAGGCTTATTTTTGTCCTGACCCGTGCAAGAACTTTTAAAAAAAGCTAGGGTCAGATATGCGATAGCCAACAGCAAAATATTCGCGAAAACATTCAATATTTTCATTCGAGGCCGCTATCTTTATCAGTGATACCACTATAACCACAATGCAAAGCGCTACGAAATCGTAATTGAAGGGGAATGGCGAATTGAATACCTTAAAAGTCATATAAAATTGTTAACATAATAACAAATAATCATGACATAGCCAAAATACAGTTGTTGTTTACCTTTTTTGCAGCAACAAAATGGTCTAACGAAGCAAATTTTAACACGCAAAAATACCTCACTTTCCAACGCTGTGTATTCAATCGCTTTATGAAAACCTTTGGAGATATAAGCACATGTTTGTAATCTTTATCATCAACTGAATTTCGTAGTTTGGACGACTTGATAGCATGCTCAAATGCTGTTTTGAAATTTTCCCTCCATCGAAATAATCAAAAGCCCGACTCATTATCCTCAATATAGTTTCTTAGTTCAAAATTCAACTATACATGCCAAACAAGCATTCTTAATACGATACACTAGTTACTATTTCGTCGTTACAGTGCAAAAACATCGTAGTTACTGAAAAAACAGTCAGCCAGTCCATTTCGTATCACACATCGATCAGCGCGACATCAGCGCCACAGAGTAGATACATATACCTGAGAGTTATAACTATAGTGTACCCACTTTCTTCGTGCGCATGCTCGGCAAGTTACTAGATGCATGCATCTGATTAGATGACGCCTCGATTTAACTGCTCGCTGAACTTGCCAAGCACACGCGCAGTTGATCATTTTTTGCCCGGTCGCCTGAAAAAAAGTGGGTACATGAAAACGTAAGCTTCCGCAGTGTTTACAACGGTCAGTTACAGCTCTTTGCCTGACGTATCTATACTCTGTGTTAGCGCGTTTGCACCGCGCTATATAATAAGCGCCCTGCGCGAAATACATGACGCTTGCTAAATACATGACTATATGTCGAAAGCATCTCTTTATGGTTTATATGAGATTATTTTTATCTTTGTAATAATTTGTCGCATCTGCTTCTGAAACTGCATGCATGGATTTAGTTTGATATCTACTGATGAGGTCTGTCATGACATTAAGAATGACGGTAGTTACTATAAACATAATAATTAATGTCTTAATAATTTATAATGTAAACTAAAAAGCTAGCTGTCATTTATAAATTGGTGTTTTCGGCATTTTACTACAGACTGAATATTATACATAATTGACAATGATTGTGAGCACCAGCATTGGTCAGCTAAATTGTGCCTTTCATTATATAGCTGCTATTGTGAATAATTTATATAGGTTACAGAGTCAGATTACGTGCAGGTCAGCTAAAAACAAGCAGAATTCGACCGTCTGCAAAAGCCATTTTAAATGCGTTAACCATATATATCTCCGCTTTTTCACATTCAGAACTGAAGATCTCTGACTCTGTGTATTAGTACTGCATTATTACTGGAAAAATGTTACTGAAAAACAGCTTGGAAAATCGTGTTCGAAGGAACACGTGTTGTTGTACACACGTAAAAATCTCAATTGTACAGTTGTAGCAAGTTTCCAACAATTAGTTTCCGCGCGGTTGATTTCCTTTAGATTGTAGAAAATAAATATAATTCCTTAAGTGTAAAATGTAAAAACAGATTAGTTACATGGAAATCGGTTGTATTGTAACGTCGATGCATGGTTGTACTGATATATCAGTTTGGTGCCCTGATGAGGTAGGTAATCTTCGAGTTAATTATAAGCCCTTCGAGTTATTATAAGCAAATTATTTAACCTTTCTTTATTAATATTTTGCTTTTCACAGAAGACAAAATAATTATGCATGCTGATACAAAAACTACTTAGCCTATATAGACAGTCACAGTTCCTTTGTATAGTGATAAAATGATTGCATGAAAAGTATTGATTGAAAAACAAATAATGGTTGCACGAACAGTTCAATACTTTGACATGCATGCAGTTGGAAAACATCGAAGTGGGGAAAATTTTCCTCCCAAATATCGCTCTCCGCGATCAGTTTATTAATAATTCAACGTTACAATATCTGAGCGACCATGCACAAAGAGTATTGTGGCAGGTACTTCAACAGTCAGATACATTTGCATGTTTTCAAAATTCGAAAATAGTTGTTATTGACTGCACTCGATCCGCAGTATATAGACTACAGAAATTTCATATCAGAAGTGAAGTCATTATTTTTACAAGAACATTGAAGGAGCTAGAATAACTGGATCAAATACTACGAATTAAAATTATAAAATTTTATTTATTTTCATGTCTTGTCAAACCTGTCAACTCAAAAAATTTTATTATTTGTGTTTAGTATATATAAACAAACTAGGCCTATTAACTTAATTAAGCCTTTTTATAGTTAAAAAACTTCATCAACTAAAAAATACAAATACGGTTAGCAGTGTTAACGTTAAAGGCTAAACCCTGTATGCTAATATATATCTCGTGTCGTGCAAGTTGGGAAACACGCAATTGCTGGAAACTTTTTCCCCAACTGTCTCCGCTCGAGACCGCCCTCCTCATTATTATTGATTGAGAGTCACTACCTTTGTGCGACAATTAATGCACAAAGGTTATTGTGGCATTTCCTTGCAAAATATATTCTTGCATGGTGCATGAATAGATTTTTGTTGACAACATGCACTCAGCAGAAAAGACTGCAGAAATTTCATAGCGGATCGAAGTAGAGTCACTATAGTTTCATTCAAGAAGTTTACAGAAGACTGAAGACCCAGATCAGGTACATGCTGAGTAAATAGAATATATATATATATACATAAGTTACAATGGACAATATATATATATATATATATATATATATATATATATATATATATATATATATATATATATATATATACTATATATATATATATATATATATATATATATATATATATATATATATATATATATATATATATATATATATATATATATATATAGTTTTTCGGTTTACCTCAGAAAACCACAACAGTCTGTTTCATCCGTATAGGAATCATCAGGTGGTGAATAATTTCGAAATTGTAGGTTGCTTTAATGCTATCGAACGAATGTGCGGAATGCGTGTAGGCGAAACAATGCTTAGGTGAAACAATGCATGCTTGGGTCATTAGGTTTTGTTAACGACCTTGTTTACTCGAAACCGGTTTTTGTGACGACATTTGCCGAAAATTTCGCTTCTTTTATTGAGTAAATTGTCTTTGTTTTATGTCTTTCAAAATGCAAAATTTTTCTTCCAAACATAAATTGCAGCGTTTTGATCCCCCTGTGTACGAAATAGCGTGTTTTAAAATTGACCATTTGATGGTATAATCCTGATTGTTTTCTTTTAATTTCCAAATATGTTTCGAAAGTTCCGTTTTGTTTGAGTCTTTTTTATGACGAAGAGATGAAGTGTGGTTAGCGTAACGTTCCTTAAATGTAGTCGCTGTCATACCAATGTAGTGTTTAGTGTCGTTCGTGTTGTTCGTTGTGACTGTTGCTTTGTAAATAATGTTGTTGGTCATGCATTGTTTCGGTAGTGGGCAAGTGTTTTTGTTGTCGCAGTTACGGTTGTCAGTTTCCGTATTCTGTGATTGACTGTTCCTAATTATATGTGCGTTGTGTTTGGTGATTATAGACTTAACGTTGTTCATGCAACTGTAGCTTACTTTTAAAGTGTTTCTGTTAAAAATCTTGTGTAGTTTGTGCTGTAGCGGGAAGTGTTTGTCAATTAAACTTAAGAATTCCCGTCCTATGTTCATGTTAACACTCTTACTAAATGGTGGGTTGAACCAAATTATGTTGCGTT
>CACRXK020010312.1:0-17838 GCA_902702795.2 Paramuricea clavata | reverse complement strand
CTGAGTTTCCAGCGATATACATACCCTTTTCTAGATATATACCTAATAATAATAAACGAACGAACGAATGTATTCCTTCCACTCGTGAGCTCATTTACCATTGTCACATATGGTAAATGTCCAGGCCTTGTGACCCTGGATGGGCACTTGAAAGGAAAGAATACACACACACAAAGATTTATTCAACCATTAAAAGAGAACGATTGAACAACTGCGCATGAACGAACGTTCAAAGTGAATGCCTCTTGTTAGCCACCTACAAAATTATTAATTATTTCACTTTGAACGTTCGTTCATGCGCAGTTGTTCAATCGTTCTCTTTTAATGGTTGAATAAATCTTTGTGTGTGTGTATTCTTTCCTTTTAAGTGCCCATCCAGGGTCACAAGGCCTGGACATTTACCATATGTGACAATGGCAAATGAGCTCACGAGTGGAAGGAATACATTCGTTCGTTCGTTTATTATTATTAGGTATATACCTAGAAAAGGGTATGTATATCGCTGGAAACTCAGTGAGCGTTTTATGTTGTTATTATATCAGACTTGTTGGATAAACTTGTTACGAATCTGTTGGCCTCATCAACCTTGTTACAAGATGATAACAACTTGTTCCAGACTTGTCAACAACTGGGAACAATTAGCCTAATTTAGCAGTGCTGGTGCAAAGGTGTTCACTCGTGCACCCCACATTTCGTCACTACATGGTCTTACCATGCTCAACTCAGATAAAAATAATACAATGGCCTCTGTTTAAAAATATTTATTAATCATTCTCACAATTGAAATCTACATCAACATATAAAGCTTGCATGCAAAAGCCTGTTTAAAATATTTAACTCTAAAATTACAAATTAACAAAATATATGAAGGCAATGATATTTGTTGACTCTTGGGTAAAGCATGCATTATATTAATTAAAAAAATTATACCGAATAAGAATTATAATAAGCTGCCTAAAGACAGAATAATATTAACTGCACGTTGCAGAATTATGCGTGCTTCGTGGCATTTCAGACTCTGTCACGTGGGCAGTGTGATTTGGCTCCCCTCACAGAGTAGTAATTGCAACATTTGTTGTGCCTGATGTCATAATAGTAGTAACCACAGCATGAATGGTGGGCCTTCTTGTCGTAAGCCTTACCACAGCAACAGAGTTGAGTATGAGGATTGTAGATCAAATTGCCACAATCTTAAAAAATGAATGAGAAAGTTGTGTCAGACAATGTAATTATGTGTATCCTGGTTTTAAACTGGTGAACAAAAATTTATTTTACCATTTCAGATACATTTTTTGATTCTGTCTAATATATGAAAAACATGGCTAGGAAACAATATCAGGTTTCATGCTTTTTCCACCTTCGGAGAAACATGGCAAGGAAACAATGTTTCCTAGTTTGCCGCCCATTCTTGGGAAACATGGCTGGGAAACAATGTTGCCCATTCTTTGGAAACATGGCTGGGAAACAATGTTTCCTAGTTTTCCGCCCATTCTTGGGAAACATGACTGGGAAACAATGTTTCCTGGTTTGCCAAGTCAGGCTTGATATTTTTTGAAAGTCTAGCCTTAAGATAAGAACTCAACTGAGTCAGGCTTCATTGTATCCTATATATTGGCTGTGTATAAAATATAAAATAACATATAGATATACTTACAGAAGTATGGACAGTAGGCGAAGTGGTAATTACAATCCCAGACACCTCCTTTTTTGCACATGCTAAATAGAATAAAATTGAATGCGATATATGACAATGTTGAACGATATTTCGGGATTGGTTCGGCAACAAGTATATTACAATGAAAACCCACATGCGAATGCAATAAACCGCACAGGCTATTCAGGCCGTTTTCAAGCACCAGTGCACAGTAGGTTTTCTTCAGATACCTCGGTTTCCCTTACAGTGATATTTCAGAGAGAGCCGTTTCTAGGGAGAGCCGTTTAGACAGTAGATTTGTCTTATTACTTACCATCGCATACAACCGCATCGTCGAGAGACTCCTGGTTTCATCCACACACCAATATCCCAGTGACAGTCTAGAACGAAAGCAGAAAAGTTCAGAAATTTATAGCCATTGGGTTTTAGTATTATGGGGAGTTCTGACCAGAGCTCTATATAGATCAGTTTATAGATCCGATAGAGCTATCTAGTATAAATAAAATAAGTTCAGTTTAGGTTTACTCCTGTAGTAACACGTGATCAACAAGAGATGATTTTTACTGGACCTCCAGGAAGAACAGTTTAGAACTGATAGAGCTATTCAGTATAGATAAAGTAAGTTTAGTTTAGGTTTCCTCCTGCAACAACACTGGGTAAACTAGAGAGGACGCTTACTGGACCTGTAGGGAGAACAGTTTAGAACTGATATGGTTGTCGAGTATAAATAAAATTATTTTAATTCTAATCTCATTTTTGTATGTGTTACGTACATCCTTTATGGTTTTCTGCGTCAGTATCACCGCCCATCATGCCTTCAGGATGCTCCTTTGGTGGTTTCTTCGCCATCTCGCCTCCAGTCTCTTCGCCTCCAGTCTCTTCGCCACCTTTGCCCCCATTCTCTTCGCCAGCCTCTCCGCCAGTTTCTTCCCCAGGCTTCGCTTCGTGTCCGCCTGACTCCTCTTCCACGGGCCCAGCCTCTTCTTTAGGAGTAGGGGGCTCTGGTGTATATTGCCCATCATATTCCGGTGACGCATGGTGCACTCCTATAAGTAAAAAGATATAGCCGGTAGAGTTATAGTTGGGGCCTGTATAGTACTATATAAATGCATGCTTCGAGCTTCATGCTTGAAGCTAAATGTTACCATGTAGTTTTGGTAAGAATGGAAATTTAAGGCTAATACAGTAAAAGTATTAACATTATTTTCTTGCTAAAATAAACAAGCTAGACATTTATCAGGAAAAGAATAAACATTATTTTCTCATTCTGATAACTGCAGATTGACCACCATGCATCTGTTGCACGATAGTGTTATGTGAAACCTATCTTATAGCTGCATGTAAATTAAGCAGCCTTCATACGATACAGTATAATAACTAGAGTTTTACCTACCGTTTACTACAGCAAAGCAAACCACCAAACCGAGAAGAACTGTAGTTTCCAATTTCATTTTCAAATCTATTCCTTCAGTTATTACCACTAAGTCTCTTCAAATCTTCTTTCTTCTTCAGTGTACAAGTGAAGACCAGTTGTTGCGATATGATTCTTGCTCTAATCCTTGCCCCTTTTATACACCACGATTCAAACTTTTTCGGAAACGATAAAATGCAGCATTTGATAGAATGATTATTGTTTATGTAAACCATCTTTCAGTTTTATGGTTTTCGTGTCTTCACAACCGAAATGGCGATGCATACAGGAACACTCGATTCGGACTTTTTCGGAAACGATAAAATGCAACATTCGATAAAATATCATATTTTTGTAAAACATCTTTCAGTGTTATGGGTTATGTGTACATCACAACAAAATGGCGGTGTGTATACTGACATATCCGATGTTAGGCGCAATTTCGACCACACTTGGACTACACTTTGCCGCCACAGACATAGTTTGTCATCAAGGCCAATCCAGCGTTAATGATGCCATCCCATGCACCCTTGACTACTCAGATATGTTTGTAATATTTTCTGCGTCTTTGTCTGTGAAGTGGCTGGCGTGATAATTACAGGGATTAGCTAGGGAATGGGTTTTTATCACTGCGACCGAATTTTGATTATTGCAATATGCTGTTGACTGCTTGTTATGTCTCTTTTGTCTTATGAGAGAAGAGTGTTTATAGTTTAATTCAGTATTAGTTTAGACTGTAACCTAAGGTTCCCTCCTGTAGTAACACTGGATCAATAAGCTAGAGGAGATCTAGACTCTTACTGCACCTTTATTAGAGAGAAAAATTTGGAACTGATCTTGCTATCGAGTATAAAATAAAGTTAGTTTAGTTTAGGTTTCCTCCTGTAGTAACACTGGATCAATAAGAGATGATCCTTACTGGACCTCTAGGAAGAACAGCTTAGCACTGATAGAGCTATCCAGTATAAATAAAGTTAGTTTAGTTTAGGTTTATCAATAGTAGATGATCCTTACTGGACCTCTAGGAAGAACAGCTTAGAACTGATAGAGCTATCCAGTATAAATAAAATTAGTTTAGTTTAGGTTTCCTCCTGTTGTAACACTGGATCAATAAGAGATGATCCTTACTGGACCTCTATAGGAAGAACAGTGTAGAACTGATAGAGCTATCCAGTATACATAAAGTTAGTTTAGTTTAGGTTTCCTCATGTAATAACACTTGAACAAAAATTATGAATCTTACCATGCACCTCTAGGGAGGACAGTTTAGGCTTGATAATTTTAATTAAAGTAAAGTCTGATTTATAGTGTGTTTTAGTTTGAACGTGTATTAGTTATTTTTACATTAATTTTATAGTTTGTTCTCTGATAATTGAGAAGTGGATAATGAAGTATAATTGTCATGTCAACGATCTTGTTTGAGTGGGATCGGAATGGAAATTTCTATTTATGTTTAGTTACTGTAACTCCGTCTACATACACGACTAATTTAGATTCAACTTATATTTATAGAGCGGCTAGTCGGGAAATTGGAAACCAACTTAGTTTATTCTGGATTGATCTATCTAAACTGTTAGTGGTCCAGTATAGCAAACCTTTAAAGATCCACTGTTATTACAGGAAACTAACTTTCTTTATACTGGATAGCCCCATCAGTTCTATAAACTGTTCTCCCTATAGAGTTCTAGTAAGAATCATCTCTTGTTGATCCAGTGTTACTACAGGAGTAAACCTGAACTAAACAAACTTTCTTTATACTGGATAGCTCTATCAGTTCTAAACTGTTCTCGCTAGGGGTCCAGTAAGGATCATCTCTTATTAACCCAGTGTCTGTGTCACTACAGGAGGAAACCTAAACTAAACTAACTATATTTATACTGGATAACTCTATCAGTTCTAAACTGTTCTCCCTAGAAGTCCAGTAAGGATCATCTCTTATTGATCCAGTGTTTCTACACTATTTTTATTGATAACTCTATCATTTCCAGAAATCCAGCAAGGTGATCTATCATGTTGGTCAAAATGGAGTTATTGCACTTTTGTAAGCCATGCAAGTGAGGCAACATTGTAACCAGTCAACTAATGCATTGCATACTGCTACAGGAATTGAATGCACGAAATATTTTCGTGATCACACCTCCTCGTTTCCAGGGCTTCTCGGTTGGGAACTAGGTGATCATGAACATATTTGGGCAAAACTCGATTCCAGTCCCAAGGTGTGAACACTAAAAGGTGGCCCTCTGGAGAATATCTTTCAATGAATACATGATATATCTCATGGAAGACAAAGAAAATTCCGAACAGTGACTTTTCGAACTCAAAATTTGAGAGAAATTTTCTTCTATAAATTTAACGAACTTTATGATCGCATGGATGATTACGTTGTGCAAAAGTGAACAAGAAATTCAAAATAATTTAATAGAATTTCATTTAATTATATAAAAAATATTATATATTAATTTGTGTTGCAAAAGCTAAGGTTTCCCATGAGGTATAATAACATTGGTCCGACCTCTTCATTAGGGCAAAAAAATTTGATCATAGAGTTATCCAATTTACTGCATTAGTTTGATTTCCACCTATTACATAATAAAGTTAGTTTAGTTTAGCTTTCCTCTTGTAGTAGAAATGGACCATGCAATATTAAGGAATGACCCTTATATTGGGCCTCTATAAGGAGAACAGATTAGAATTAGCTACTGTTAGGTTATACTTAAGTATAAATAAAGTTAGTTTCATTTGGGTTTCCTCCTGTGGTAGCAATGGATCAAAAGAGATAACCATTACTATAGGCCTTTATTTTAAGGAAAACAGTTTAGACAAAAGTGATAGAGCTTTGAAGCGCGAATAAAGTCAGCGTGAATAAAGTTCATTCATTTTAGTTTAGCAAAGTTATCGGTATAGACAATAGTTTTGTCGTATATTAATCTTTATATTCAGGTGACTAACAGAAGACGTATAGAAAAATCTTTTGTATTCTTTTACTAAATCTCAACCCCAGCATTTGCAAAAGAACAAGCTCTATACCGTACTCTGAAAAAAACAAAGAATTTAAAGATGCCTTGTTTTGTTGGTCATGCAAGATTCTTTAACCGAAACCCTTAATACGTCACAAACGACTTTGCAAATAGCTGTTAAAGTCCCCTTGACTTCAAAGACAAAGGTTTTTGTGTTTAACAAGACACATTTAAAAAACCCAATTCAGGAAGCATTGTGTTAAACAAAACGCTTTAGAAATGTTACATTCAAAGATCTTTAGATATTTTAGTTGCTGTTTATACAATAACTTTAGTCAAATTAAGGGGTGTCACTTTCTGCAACTAATTTCACTAACAACGCGAAGACATCTATAGCAGCACAAATAAATAGGTACGTTGAGTGTTGTATTTTAATATATAATAAACGTTGTTTTTAGTGTGTTATGATACGGTCTCTTGAATTAATCTCTTGACTGAATGGCGAAAAGTGTTCAATGGCAAACTATGTTTAATACCAGTGTCAATGTCTTAGGCTATACGTTTAGACTGTATCAGATAGCTGTCCGTAGCGACGTGAAAAAAACACCTATCTGTACCTTTTAGGAACGCTATTTTCAGAGGAATTATTGCAACGGAGAGATGTTGTTTCGCTCAGCTTCTGAAAGTTGTACATTCCGTATCGGATAGGTGATTTTTCCCGCCGCTACAGAATGTGACCTGTTGGTCGCTTATATGGCAGCCGATGAGTGCCCTCAATTGGATTTTACTAGCTAAACGCTATCGCGATTTTTTGGTGAAAGGGCGAATGTCAGTTCATATCATTGTTTCACAGATAAATTGCAAATGCCGATGACAACTGGATCGATTTAAGATTTTAATATGTTATGCATAATTTTTGCTCTGTACTATAATATAGTCTGTCGCGAGTGGATGTTGGACATCGACTTTGACCTTTTGTATTTTCTCTTTCTTATAGTTTCCAAAATGAAGGCAAAATTCGTTTCGGCGCTATTTGTATTATTTTTGGCTTATGGAATTGTTAGCAGTGAACGTAAGTGTTAATCTTAAAACCGAATTTAAAACTATACTGTATTTACGCAGGGTTAATCCAACTGAAAAATATAGGTGATCAAAAAACAGGTCATAGGTTTGACAGGTTATATGGTGTGTTAATTATCACGTTTATAGGTTTTCTCTTTTCGTATTTATAAAGATCAGGCTTTTAGTTGTCAAATGACACCGTTTATCGAATCATTGCGATATCAATTCACATTTAAGATTTTAATGTCCTTCAGACTCCCCCCCCCCGTCCCCCACCCCACCCTCTCTTGGTGTCTACCACTGATCGAACCAATGTGAGACCAATACTCACTTAAGGTTACTTCACACGATGAACGTGCGTTTTAGTCTATTGGACATTGCTCAATGAATTTTAGGTGTAACTTTACCAAATTTTCAGTGAAGAAAGCCAGGAAAATGCTAATTTCGAACATTGTCATTTGATGGGTGTTCTGTTTAAACATTTTCAGTATTGGCTGACTGAGTAAATATGTAGGTACCTTCATAAAAAAATCAAAATATGTTTATAGTTTACCTCAACGATTGTCTAGATATCGCAATTCGAATCTTCATAGGCATGGTAAAAAAAAAACGTGTGCGGAAAATTTCTCTTCTTTAGTGGTTTTTCTGATATGCCCTGATTCTTGGATTTGTCACTGATAATTCACCAAGTTGTCAAAGAAAACGTCATATCAGAAAAACCATTGAAGAAGAGAAATTTTCCGCACACATTTTTTTTACCGTACCTATGAAGATTCAAATCGATATATGTAGACAAACGTTGAGGTAAACTATAAATATATTTTGATTTTTTTATGGGATACCTATGTATATCTTTAGTCAGCCAATACTGGACATGTTTAAACAGAACACCCATCAAATGAAGATTTTCGAAATCAGCATTTTATTGGCTTTCTTCACTAAAAATTTGGTAAAGTTACACCTAAAATTCGTTGCGCCATGTTCAATAAACTAAAACGCACGTTCATCATGTGAAGTAACCTTAAATAAATTAAAAGTGATCTGTCCTTGCAAACAGCTGAAGATGAAGCTGAGAACGAGGGTGGTCCAATGCCAGACGCTTACATGGGAGTGAGGATCATTGAAGGTTCCAACACAACTGATGATGAAAGTTTAACGAAGCGTGGTGACGCGTCTGTCGTTCAAGATATGAGTAAGTACAGTTGTAGCAGTACACAACAGTAGTACAAATTAGCTGAAGGCTCAGGGGTGTAGCTAATCGCAAACACGTGGAGGGTCGAATCGTCTTTTCTATTTGTAGAGTCTGTGAAATGCTATTTCATACATTTTCGACACGTTCTATGATAATCAGAAAGCCACAGATTAAGAGGCTATGCTCCCCCCATTTCGAAAGAATTACAAAATTTGTCGTGAAGAATAGTGGGAACCCGGACCCCCCCCCCCTCCCATTTGCCCCCTCCCCCCATGTGGCTACATCTCTGAGCAGTTTCCCTCTAAACAGAGGGCACCATGGTGCTGAAGGCGCCATTGACCACAGACGATTTATAAAGGAGTATTGTTTAACCTCGTTATCTTAATATTTCAGGATGTCGCTGGAATGTACATGAACTGCACAATGAAGGCTCAGTTTTGCTATGCCAATGTTTGAAATGGTAATAGTATTAATGAACACACTAAACTCTTCCCTTTACCCTTATACACGATAAACAGTTGCAACTAAACTCTTCCCTTATACATGGTAAACTGTTCTCCCTATAGGAGTCCAGTAAGAGTCATCGTTCGTAAAGGTACTGTATCACAATAAAATCTGATCTTTTGTTATTTTTTAAACTTTTTTACAGTGTCTGTACAAAAACACGTTGGCTGTGTGATTACCACTTTAAGCAGTGCCCATTCTTCAGTAAGTTTATAACAAAATGTTTTAAAAGATATATGATACTACAAACGTGGTAGTCCAGTGTAGGTAGTATATTTTACAATAAACTTTGATGCATGGTTTGTGTCTGAACACCCGAAAGAGATATCTCAAACGTGGTCGTCCAGTGTAGGTAGTATTCTACAATAAGCTGTCGTGGTTTGTGTCTGAACTACCTGAAAACGATATCTCAAACGTGGTCGTCCAGTGTAGGTAGTATTCTACAATAAACTGTCGTGGTTTGTGTCTGAACTACCTGGAAAAGATATCTCAAACGTGGTCGTCCAGTGTAGGTAGTATTCTACAATAAACTGTCCTAGTTTGTGTCTGAACACCTGAAAAAGATATCTCAAACGTGGTCGTCCAGTGTAGGTAGTATTCTACAATAAGCTGTCGTGGTTTGTATCTGAACTACCTGCATGGAAAAGATATCTCAAACGTGGTGGTTGATCCAGTGCAGGTAGTATTCTACACAATAAGCTGTCGTGGTTTGTGTCTGCAGAACTACCTGAAAAAGATATCTATACCCACACTGGACGACTACGTTTGTGATGACACTTCAGGTAGTTCAGACACAAACCACGTTGGCAGCTCATTGTAAAATACTACATGAACTGGACCACCTTGTTTAAATTAGCCTTTACGGTAGAATGTGTAGAGCGGAAGCATTCATGAAGTGAAAGGAAACGAGAGAGGAAGGGACGAAGCTAAGGTGTACAATAAAATTTAAATGAAACATTTTCTTCTTTTCGCAGCTTGTGGTCAAAATATTTTCAGTCCTATCACACAGAAGTGTTGCTGCGGTGATATCTACGCCATCAAAAAGAACTGGAGTTGCTGTGGTTACCGTTACTATGACACGAAAGCCCAGAAATGTTGTTCATACGCCACGCTCTTGCACAAGGAAAAGACCTGTCCTCGGTCTGAGGTTTAGAAGAAGCGATGTGTTGCGAGAATTTAGGGGTTAAGATATGCTGTAATCTACGAGAGAATATAGGAATTTAGATGTGTTGTAGATTAAATATCATGTAAAGTTGAAAGTCAATTAAAATAAATGTTTAAAATAAGTGGAGAAAATTGTGATTTAGAGTTGCTGTAATCGATGTAGATTAAATATATTGTATAAATGGACGATAGTTTGTGAAATTGTTTTTTGTTGCTAGTTGCAATAGTGGTTAAGTTAATCCATTAAGTTGCATTGTCCCCTAGTTTATTATGTTACTCTGTCTAACGCCTGGCGATTTTACTCGACAAGGGGAGAACGTTGGCGATCAATGGGTTAATAAATTGTGTTGTGAAAAGAAAATATGTAACAAATTACAATCTTGAAAATATTATTTATATTTTTTTCACTTGGTGATCGTTCACATTTTGTCGTTTAATTCCGATTCTATTTACAGAGGATTGATTCATATAATTGATGCAGTCATAAATGTGTGTTAAATATTTCACAAAAAAATTCTAAATGAAAAATTATATATGTCAGTTTCTTGATTAAATATGGCACGAAATTTTCCTTATACTTGCAGAAATATGAAACATTTTGAATACAAAACAAAAGAAATTTTCAAGGACCAAGAACGATGCAAGATGTTCTATTTAAAATAGTATTAAATAACTGTTCCTCGATAAATTATTTCTGGGTGCTAGGCCCAACTTGCAAACGGGCATACTCTGGCTACGGGATTGGACCGTTCGCGGTAATTCATATCCATTGTTGTGACAATGCAAGTTACAGTAGTATAGAATGGAACAAAAGTAACCGAGTATACTTAAATTATATACATGTGCGTGACTTTGTACATACGTATTTTGATTAACGGTCATGTGCCCGGTGTCCAGTCGTATCGTATCGACGTATCCCATGACGCATAGCGGATAATTGGTCTCAGGTCACGAGAACGGCTTCTCCGTCTCTTCCTTTTGTGTAGCAGAGACCATTCTTATTTGAACCTTGAGTTCGACACAGGTTTCTTGCTCGTCGTGAATCTGTTTGAATAACTTCTCATTCTTCTCCTGCGATAAAATAAATTAGAAGAAAATAAATGGGACGATTCAAAATTTCCATTGGCAAACAAAAATACTAGCATCAATTAAGAACTGCACGAATTATTCATGAAGCAAAAATAGTGCTTAGCTTATGCTTATGCAATCTGCAAAAATATTGGGAGGTCATGAAATTATAACAAGGAGGGCTCAAGTCTTCCCCTTCCCCCCCCCCCCCTACAATCTTATTCTATTCCTTTCACTAACGTTATGATGTCATTTGAAGTGCAGCGAGTCATCTTAGTGAATTACCTCGAGTTCTGTGTTATGTTTGACAAGTTCATTCATAATTTCTTCCAGTTCACTTTCATCATCGTCCTCCTAAATCACGTGTCAAGGTCATGTTGGACCATTTTAATATTTTTTATCACGGGCTGATAACCTCCTAAGTAGCTTGAGAATCCTAGCATCTAGCTTTTCCCACCTCTATACACACAGCTCGGGCACAGGCGCTCAAATTCCTTCTGTGATTATGGTCCTTGTCACCATCGATGGTCGGTTACCCCCTCCCCCTCCCAGCTCCCCCACCCCCCACCACCACCCCCTCAACCAGACTAAGCCGCATCCATACCGGGGGGAAATCATAAAAGGATACACTTTCACTATCGTCTGAAGCGGAAGATGAGTTCTGATCTGAAGCTACTCCAGAATTATTCACCCTTGTTTCGTTCACTTCTGTTATTTCTTCCTGTATGTGAGAAATCAGAACGGCAACAGATTAACCCACTGAACTCTAGAAATACTGGAACGGAGAACACGTGTGTTTTTCGCGTGAGTTTCGCGAGAGCTGAAAAATGACAGAAGTTTTCCGATGTTTTTCAATTTTTAGACATAAATGCTCATTTTAATGCCACATACCCTTGGCTTCAAAAACACAGCCCAAGTTATCGTTCCAGTTTTTATGGAGTTCACTGATTCAACCTCGTATCCGAGGCTTTTATGCTTACGAGGATGCAACAGTTTATAAAACTACATTAATGGTATTGTACAATAGTTTACAATAGGAGAAAACTGCAGCTTTTTAAAAAAAAACCTACACCTGGCCGCCGTGGTAAACTCATAAACTTTAACGAGTATAATTAACTGGAAGAACAAACCTCGAGTCTGTTTATCTCGCTCTTTTCATTTTGAAGGCGTCTTTCAAGTTGTTCTCGCACATCAAGTAATTCCTACAAGGATTAATATACTCTATAAATATTGAGTAATCCATATACGGTATTTAAGATGAAGTTCTAGAACTGAAATTAAGTTTGATCAAGTTTTTCTTGGCAGGTAAAATTTTATTACGACACAGAGTAAGAGATAAACGTGAAATTGGAAGTTGATCAAAATTGCATGACTATTGTCTTCTTCGGCTTCGCCTTTGTTGTATTTTTTTATGCTGCCTCGTATTTGAAATCCAATTCTCATGTATATTTTGAATTTTAAATATCACAGAAAGCATTAAATCCCAACAAGTACACTAACCTCTTCTTCAAAACGCAATTCCATCTCCTCAAGTTCCAAACGTTTCAGAGTTTCTGAAAAAACCCAATTTGTAATTACAAAAGAGTTCTAAACTGTTCTCCCCAAAGTTCCAGTAAGAGTCATCCCTTATTGATCCAGTGTTACTACTGCAGGAAACCTAAACTAAACTAACTTTACT
Organism: Paramuricea clavata; assembly: GCA_902702795.2. Classification (NCBI taxonomy): domain Eukaryota; kingdom Metazoa; phylum Cnidaria; class Anthozoa; order Malacalcyonacea; family Plexauridae; genus Paramuricea; species Paramuricea clavata. The sequence goes on along the minus strand of CACRXK020010312.1, from coordinate 5,148 downwards.
TATATTGGATAGCTCTATCAGTTCTAAACTGTTCTTCCTAGAGGTCCAGTAAAGATCATCTCTTTAATATTGATCCACTGTTACTACAGGAGGAAACCTAAACTAAACTAACCCTGTTCGCAGGCTATAACTTTGTTTATTCCCAAACCTATCCACGAGCTTTGGGCAAACAATGAATGATACAAACGAACATATCCTACCTTCCTCCCCATCCTCCTGTGTGGGAGGCTTATTTTCTTCTTGCTTTTTCTGTTCTTCTACAACTTCTGCATCTTGTTTACGTTTCGCCACGCGTAACTAGAATCACGAAATAAATTTGTCAAACCGGTAATAAAGCTTTAAGAAATCTGTATTTAGAATTTTGCTGTATATTTAATCATGCGATAATGGAGAGCGATTCATAAATAATATAATTATCTTATTTCGATTTACCTTTCTTTTTAACATAGTGACTTTTCGTTGCACTTCCCACAATTCCTCGTCTTTATCTTCTGTCTATAAACAAAAATATATAAAAGCTTGAGGCTTGAGCTTACTGCAGGATTCTGTATCTACCGAACGGGGACGTGTCTTTTCTTACACTCTCCAAACTTCTTCACGAAAGACTTTCACTCAAATTATTTTATTCTTTTAATATTTTTCATGTGGTTCGGACACAAACCATGGCGGATGTAAAGTAACCTGTTTGCGAACATGGATCTTTATTTTTATTGCATACCTCGTCTGGAGTTCCCTTTTTCATGTCTTCATGTAATTTGGCGAGAATTTCTTCTTGTCGAGTTAGTTCAGCCGCTATTTCCCTGGTAAGAAAATGAAGGTTTTGTCAAAGAGCAAGGAATTATAACGAATGAGTCAACACGATAAATAAAAACACGTCAGACAAATAAACACATTCTTCACTTACTCAGGTGTCGATAAACTTGAGATATCAACTTCAGGCTTCACTGAATATTCATACCTGAAATAAAATGAATTTTAGATCATCTGGGCTTATCATACCATACTATACCATAGCACACCACACCACACCACACCACACCATACCATACCATACCATACCATACAACACCATACCATACCATACCATACCAGACCACACCACACCACACCATACCATACCATACCATACAACACCATACCATACCATACCATACCAGACCATACCATACAACACCATACCATACAACACCATACCATACAACACCATACCATATCATACACCATACCATACCATACCATACCATACAACACCATACCATACCATACCATACCATACCATACCAGACCACACCACACCACACCATACCATACCATACCATACCATACCATACCATACCATACCAGACCATACCATACAACACCATACCATACCATACCATACCATACCATACAACACCATACCATATCATACACCATACCATACCACACCACACCACACTATACCAAACCACACCACACCATACCATACCATACCATACCATACCATACCATACCATACCATACCATACCATACCATACCATACCATACCATACCATACCATACCAGACCATACCATACAACACCATACCATACCATACCACACCATACCATACAACACCATACCATATCATATACCATACCATACCACACCACACCACACCATACCATACCAAACCACACCACACCATACCATACCATACCATACCATACCATACCATACATCATCCAACACCACCATACAATACCATACCATACATTACCATCCCACACCATCCCATCCCATCCCATCCCATACCATACCATACCATACCATACCATACCATACAATACAATATAATACCATACAATACCATACAACACCATACCATACCATACCACAGCACAGCATACCACAGCATAACATACCACAGCATACCACAGCATACCATACCATACCACACCACACCACACCATACCATACCATACAACACCATACCATACCACACCACACCATACCATACCATACCACAGCATACCACACCATACCATACCATACCATACATCATCCAACACCACCATACAATACCATACCATACATTACCATCCCATCTCACATCATACCATACCATACCATACCATACCATACCATACCATACCATACAATACCACAGCATACCATACCATACTATACCACAGCATACCATACCATACCATACAATACCAAAACACAGCATACCATACCATACCATACCATACTGTATCACAGCATACCATACCATACCACAACACACCACACTGTACCATACCCACCTAGTTAACTGTGTCTCTCCAAATAATGTTGAAATATTATTCAATAAAACATTCAGCACTGGCTGAGCTATTCCTGTTGTGGGATGTAACACAATACCAATACTCTGTATGGACATCTTGTTTTCTGGTCCCTGCACAAAAATGGAAAAAAATTGCATCCAACAACTGTTTTGAAACCTCATATGCTGCACATGATACTAGAAATTAAGACAGCATAAGTAAAATCATCTGGCATTAGAGGGAGTAAAATAAAATTATACGCTGCATTAATTGCCACTTAAAGGCCAGCTAGATTACCTTTTGCAAAACATGTAACATGTGAACCATCAGCCACGACAGCAATGTTTTGTTGGGAACAGGTAGCTCGGGAATTAACATTTTAAATTGATTTATTTTCTCCTGCCTATTTGGTATTGCTGGAAAACAAAGCAGAAAATCTCTATAATCACGAGCTAAATTAATTGTCGGGAAACCAGAACTACAGGGACTTTTTTTGTCAGGCCTAAAATGAATGACTCCTTCTTGACAAACCTGCTGCTTCCTCAAACCGCTGAGCAATTTCGTCGGGAAGAATGGAATCTGCTAACTCGCGTATAAATAGTTTAATAAGCCCCGCTAAAATGTTTGGTTCGAATTCATCAAGGTCAGCATTCTTTCCTGTTACAAGATACCGTACATAAAAACAAGCATAAGTGATTGGTATAGTCAAGTGTTTCCTCACAAAATTGAAAAAGAGTTGACTTCACTTAAATGGACAATCGAGTAAGCTAGGAAAAGTTTGAAAAAATATCTCACCTTGATTGTACAACTCTTTCAACTGTTCAATCTTGGATTTTACACCAGACAAACGATAAAGGCCTTCTTGGGACAAACCTGGAAATATAAATGCAATAAATAAATGACTTGAAAAATGAGTTACATGATTGTGTGATCATGTATTCTGACCAATTCAATCCAAATATGCTTTTATTAGACAAACCTTTGTCCTCAAGTTGAATAATACATTCCCTGATGATACGTGGTAACTGCACTCCATCTGGCAACATGCTACGTTGTACTGCTTCTTCTATCGTCACTCCAAACACTGGAAGTGCTGGTAATAAAACAAGTTTCAAGCATTATGACAATTTCTTTTAATTAACCAATTGAGCACCAGCATCCTCCTCTTGAGGAATAAATCATCTGGCATTGGATGGAGTAAAACAGTCTGGCATTAAATAGAGTATTAGCAACAGTCTTGTGTTAAGCTACGTTTACACGCTGTGATTAATCGTACGTGTACGATTCATTTTCTGGCGTATGTCATTGAGTAAACACACGTAAGCTGGCTACATTTTAAATTTCTTTTTAACGAAACAGCAATGAATTATGGTGCCAGCACTCATTTTAATACGCCAGAATACGGATTGTACGTGACAAATCGGAGCGTGTAAACGTGGCTTTAGACAGAGTCAAATTGTCTGGTGTTAGACAGAGTAAAACAGTAAAGTAGGGCACATCAGGGCACATTGCCACTTAATCCATTAAGCAGCAATGCGGCCAAATGCACCCTACTTTAATATTCTTTTACTCTGTCTAATGCTTCAGTCATTTGAAACCACGGACCCCCACCCCCGGGACATAGCGGGGGATTAACAAAATTTAGCCGAGATTTAAGTACTATTTAACAATGTGCTATGCCCCGGAGGGCGGTGGAATTAACTAAATGTTTTTATATAACTGGGCAATTGGCCCGGAATATAACAGCCGCTATATATGAATACACCGGGGATAGCCGGGGACTGGTGAAAAACTTGTTCAACAGTTACGTGCGTTTGAAACTTTAAATTTTATACTTAATCGTCTGCCTGTCAGCCATCCGTTGCAGTTGCTGTTAATATTCAATAAGCATCAGGCATCGCCTTTTCCATTGTTAGAATAATATAGTAAAATGCACTGCGCGTCATAGAAAACACGGGCAGCTTAACGGCGGTTTTTCGCTTATTAAACATTTTGCTCTATCGTTTTCAGATCTCAGTTTTTCTTTTGCTCCTTAAAAAACTCACAGCAAGTTGAGGTAGACTTGGTGACTAATTTGTAGGGCCATGTAATTGATAGCTATATAATTATATACAGTATTTACACACCGACCTTGAATACTTGACGGAAATTCAATCTGAAAGTTGCGGAAGACCGGTAACTCAAATGCATGCATGATGCGGAATTTGTCTTGTATATTTATAGTTTAGGTATATTGAAGCCCGGCTGTACGGGGGTTTTAACAGTCTAGAACAGTTTGCCCCAAGGACGGGGGAATTAATGTTTTTTAACACTGGTCAGTGTTAAATTCCCCGCTATGTCCCGGGGGTGGGGGGCCCGTGGTTTCAAATGACTAAAGCATAATGCCAGACAATTTTACTCGTCAAGGAGAGAGTCTTGCACTCTAATGGGTTAAGGATTAAAATTCACCTTGTTGATGTTTTGGAGATTCAGTTTTCTTGTCTTTTTTCTTGTCCTTTTCTTTCACTTTTTCCTTCTCCTTCTCAACCTTGCCCTTCTCCTGTTTCTTTGTTTTACTCTTTTTCTTTGATTCTTTCTTCACAGATTTTTCTTTCTTGCTTTTTTTTGTCTTTGTTCTGAATTTATAAAACATTGAAGAAGATTTGCAATCAACTGGTATATTAATTATGGCCAGAATCCAAAGATTTCACAACTGAAGGCTTTTCTTTCATGATTATCGGTACCTATAGGAAATGTCATAATAGACCTTTCCCCTTATGAGTGAAATTTTGATCTAGATATGCCTGGACAAAAATTTCATCACAGCTTGAAAGAGCATCACAAAATTAGTAATATTCCGAAGTTTCGTTGCGAAATGTTGTAAAATGCGGATAATATAG
>CACRXK020010311.1:0-17838 GCA_902702795.2 Paramuricea clavata | reverse complement strand
CAGGGGAACATTTCTAAGGCTAAGCGACTCTTTCCTATCACAGAGTGTAACTGGACCTATCGACTTCTCTAAAGCCCCTACGAGTTTCGCGGATGGGTTAGATCCAAGAAGTCTCGTAAGGCTTAGCCAACTAACTAGTTCGTATCTTAAACTAAGTGGACTAAATGAAATGACCGGTAATCTTAAGATGGGTGGAAATGAAATTGAAAATACCGGTGACCCTAGTTCCAGTACATCTGCTGTTAGCAAGAGGTGGGTTACATCGGGATTCACTCTAAAAGGTGATCTAACTGTCGCAAATGGTAACTCAATCTATATAATCAACAAACTTGGTGCAAAAATAGTTGTTCCCAATATTCAAACTGTGATTAACCAAATTTCACGCTTTTCCCTAAAACTGGACGGTTCAAATGAAATGATTGGTGTTCTCAAGATGGGTGGAAATGAAATTGAAAATATTGGGGCTCCTAGTGCTGATACATCTGTTGTTAACAAAAAGTGGGTAGAAGATAAGATTAGTGGAGGTAGAAGTAAGCGTGAGACTTACAGCGGTCTTACTCTATCTGACGACCTTGATATGAATAATAACAAAATAATAAAATTAGGTGCTCCTACAACTGATAATTCTGCTGTTTCCAAAAAATGGGTCACCGATCACGTTAGTGGGAGTTCAATTAGTAGTAGCGGCTTCACTATGACAGGTAATATTGACATGGGGGGTTATAGTATTACAGGTCTCAAAGGTGGATCAGTTGGGGATACCGCTGCACTTTCCGCTAATACTATATACTCCTGGTGTAAACAGTTCCTGAAGCGTAATGGTGGTACTCTAGATAGTGATCTTGATGTTAACGATTATGAGTTAACTAGGGTAGGTAGTCCTACTACGGACGGTTCTGCTGTCAATAAGAAATGGGCAACTGATGAGTTCATGAGTAGTAGAGGTGGACTGGTAAAGGGTGATTTGGATATGGGAGATTCAAGTGGTATTCTTGATCTAAGGGATCCGGTAAGTGATAAGGATGCAGTTAACAAGCAATGGGTAGAAAAGAATTTCCTAAAACCTTCCTCAGGTCTAACCCAAGCAACGGCTGATACTAGATATGTAAGGAAAAATCACCATATCTATTCAGAATGGATATGGGGTTATCGTGGTGTATCAGTTGCAGCAACAAGGTACTATGCTTACTGTCAAGATCAAATTCCACCCTCAAGGAGAACAGATACCATTAATAATATGACAGACCTCAACCTTGAGTCAATTACTATTAAATCAGATTTCCCACTTCTTTCAACTGTTACTAACATACCCCTAGGACTCATCCTGTGGGCTACTGTATGGGAAAAGCAGTCTAATGGAAAATTTACACAAGCTAAAAAGGAAATCGTCCTTAGTACAATCGACTTAAGATGGCTATCATACACTTACTTCAACGGAACTTACACAAGTAATGGTGGAAGTACAGCTTGCTATGTCTTCAAGGGTAATAGTATGTTCTATTTAGGAAACCAGACTGAGTTGGTAGATAACACGCTAGCCTGGTGTATTATAGTTAAACCGGAACACTCAATGCCAACTGGTTCGAGTATGGACTTGTCTTTTTGCTGGTCATTGCGGTATTCAGGGTCAGGTGGATAACATGTGTTGTATCATAAAGTATCATGTCAAAGTGGCGCTCGTGCTTCTCCTGTTCGGGTAATATCTGTGGCTGTCGTAGGAGGTCTAACAAAAATGGGAAGGCTGGTGATATAAATTTCTCTGTATCCAATGATATTAAGGTGACCACACAGGGTAAAAAGGATGACACTAACAGTGTACCGGACTACAAAGGCACACCCCCTTGTGTACCCCCAAGGAGAAAATAAAAGTTGCCGAAGAGGCTTTAGAATAGGAAAATTGAACAATACTGGAAAAGTGTAGGATTGCACTTAGGATAATCGTATTAGAGTCTCAGCTGGACTGGTAAGGTGATCCCAAAGCTTTGAGATAAGTTAAATGAAAAACAAGAATAGCAGTTTCACATTCCAATTAAATGGACCATGGAACTGCTGAAGTCTCGGGAACCCACTTGTTGAGGTGTGGGACCATTAATTTTAATATAATAAAAATAAATGATTAATTTTAATATAATACAAATAAATAATTAATTTTTACTAAAGGTAAATAACTAGTGGTCCAGAAAAAAACTAGTGGTCTAGAAAAAAAACTAGTGGTCTAGAACCGGCAGTTCCTATACTACTTTGATTTGCTATATCCAGGATTGCATTTTGAGTTAAACATTTTCTCCGAAAACCATATTGAAAAAGAAATCAGATACTCGTTTCTCAAGAAATAAAGTTTTGTAAATAGGGATAACTTTTGAATGTTTTAATTTAGCTGCAATATTTACCACTTTCAACCGACTTATTTATTAAACCTGAAAACGGTTTGCATAAAATGCGTCTAGCACATTTCAACTAAGATCGAAGTTGGACATCAGTAGAGTCCATGCATGCGCCTTATTCGTACGAATTGTCAATATTTCAATTTTAATTATGAGGCAAAATTTGGATTAAATGGACTTTTAATATTTGGTAGATAATTTTTAAATGTTTTGTTTCTGGTGTTGATAATTTGATTTGGAGAAATTGTTTTATTGTTTTTTAATTCAAGCTATGAGTTCCAGCCATTGTTAATTATGCAGTTGCATTTAAATTAAGATATCAACATTAGAATTACATCAAACATGACGCAGGAATAAATTAAAATTAGATCGATCTAGCATTGGATCAGGTTCAAAAATATCATTGGCAATCTGGCATTAAAGTTATTTAGTATTCACAAGATAGAATATAGGACACAATGTTCAGCCCCAACACAGCAGCTTTCCTAGTGTATGATAATTCCCTCCTCATCACTGTTTCCTGTATCACCATGCAAATCTCAACTCGGTTCCTGGCATGCAGATATTCTTTGTTGTCCAAGTACCGGCTGTCTTCAACCCATCTACCTTGCACACATTCACAATTGCAGAATTTATTGGGATCATAACAGCGATGATTCATTCCGCAAGCACAGCTTTTAGCATTTGGAGTTGAACCACCCCAATACAACATTTTGTATCTTTGACGTGATACTCATAGCCACCAGGAGTATGCACCTGAAGGTGATTGAAAATAGAAAGTGGTACCTATGCACTCGTACTTTATGAATTGCTCGCAATAACCGGACGCATTAACAACGTTTACGAGTTGTTTCATTGTTGCGCTGTGATATGCTATATTTCTACTGTAAGCGGCCTCTATCTTCGTAGCCAATGACCTGCATTCTTTCTTTCTTCACGGTCATGACCTTAAACATTATATGGTTTCAAAATTCAAATATTTTCATTAAAACATTGTATCTGTTTTTTACTCCGTAGGCGATTTAGCTCGGCTAGTTATAGTTACAGTATATGCTTTATGTTATTCAAAGGGCCTATATGTAATACAACGACAACACTATAGTCGGATGTAATAGCTTTTATAGTTTGTATATTCCATCATTAATTAAATCAAGCAGTTCATGTAACTTGTAACTTTCTAAAGACGGCCAGAAGTTTATTACAAAAATCAAATACCATCATCTGTTGCTAGCGTCTCAAACTAGCTTGATCGAGAGGTTAAGACCAGATTTTGATCATCAGCAGTTTCAATCACATTTGAATTTAGTTCACATGCAGTTTAAAGGAACTGTGGTATCTGTAATGAATTCAGTTGAAGAACTTGCATCTGGAATTAAGTGAATTCTCTAACAAACAATGATGGGCACATGTTATGGGCTATTTGGTATTGTGCAGTTATGGATCGCAAAAGACTATTCTTGAGTCGATACTCTGCCAAGAAAGAATAAGAGATTAAACAATTATTCGATAAAGTTCAAAATAATGATCGAAAGTTCACCAGCAAAATTCTCCAGAAAATTCCTTCATTATATTTTCTTGTGTTGATATGCTCTAATACCATCAGATAAAGCAGATATTAGAAATTTCTTGTCCTGAGCAATTTTGGATCGTTTAATTTAAATCAGTTTTTTTTGTTAGAGCTGAAACATAATATTTTTACCATGCTTGGTGGAAGATCAAAAATCAAGCCACTCGAACTGTATTTAATCCAACGCATTGCTAGGTATCAGCTTGTATGTCGGTGACATATAGTGATCTATGTACAACTAAGTTGGTGTGGTCTACCAAAAAATAAAAATACAATCGTTGAAAATTAACTGGTTTGTAAAATTAAATTTAATGAGGTATTTTTTAATACGATATCGTGTATTTTGAATGCCTTAAAACCAGTGGCGTAGCCAGACCTTCATTTTTTTTTTGGGGGGGGCGAAGCGAACGCCGAAGGCGCGAGACCATCTATGGAGGTCCGGGGGCATGCACCCCCGTGAAAATTTTGAAATTTAGAGTCCCTGAAATGTGATTTCAAGCATTTTGGGGGTGAAATCTTGCAGAATCCCGAAGATTATAAAGTGCGTCGAAGACATAAATTTTCCCCGACATTTCTAAGTTTCTACTCGCTTTTATATATGATACAGAATAAGTCTGAGAAGAATATTCATGTTATCATAATGCATATACATGTAAATCTAAACTAAATCTATTCCTCTTGGAACCATATCTACAACTGTTTTAACGAGATTTTAGAAATCAAATTCTTCCAGTATTTCGTCGTTTTCCTCAGTCGAGACGTACTTAATCCGTTTCAGCTTCGAGGATGTAACGTGTACCCCGCCGCCCCCCCCCCCCCATTTCTCTACGGATTTAGCCTTTTTCAGAGAATAGTTTTTTTGCGATTGGGAGCGCGACCGCCCCCCCCCCACTTGCCCCCCTTGGCTACGCCCCTGCTTAAAACTGACTCTGTAAGTATAAGTATTGTAACTTATTCAGAATGGAGGCCAAGTTACGGATATATGGTCAATATCAAGAATAATATACAATGACATACACATAGCCCACTCCACTCTCTAATGTACAACATGCAAATACTTCGTGCGTGCACTGCGTGGTGTTGGTGGTGGGGGGTTGAAACCGTAACCTTGGTGGTGGGCCCCCAAATGCCTACATCGGCCGAATGGATTAAGGAAATGACAATGCATTTTCAGTTTAATTTTAAACACAGCAGGATCCCTTCATGTTTGCTATTCATTCGCGTTTATTATCATTTCAGGGTTTATTATCATTTCATTAAATTCATATGGAAGCTAATTTTTCACACGCTGACATATGTTTTTATTTAATATATTTTCGTTTTGTCAATTTATTCGCCATATTTGAACAATAGCAAACTATATTGCTTATGTTTTGAATGTTTGAAGCTATTCACTGTAAATGCAAGCTCTTATGATTTATACAAGTAAGTGCAATAATTTAAATATATATTACGTTTTGATGTTTTATTCATATTACGTTTAATTAATATGATGTTTTATTCATATTCATATAACACAGTTCTTAGTTGGACCCCCTGTGGCGCCAACAACGTTTTTATACAACATGCCCCCGTACATTGTGTAATGGTTAAACGCAATTTAAAATAGAGTAAAGAAGACGAATCTTGAACGTTATTAGTTATTTAATTCATCCAATAATTCATTCCACCCTTGTACTGCTGAGATGGATAACACAAACGGAGGCCTTGATAATTCTCGATATCATACGACAACGGAATTCAATATTAATAATTGTTTTATTATATATTCAAAAGCTAGAAAGAAAGCAAAGCCATTTTGTTTACGCTTTCAAAAATATGGTAACCACAGCGTGCAATAATACTTTTTTTGGTTCTAAAACATATTGCTCCTTGATGGCGTCAGCAGATGAAATAACGCGAAGGCTTCAAGATATGGAGAATTATCCGACGCGTTTTGACCAACCACGAACGAGAATAGACTTTGAATACATAATAATCATCTTTATTTGCAGTTGAGAGCTAAGCTGAATTCAGGGAAGCAGAGGGCAACTATCCCCCATTCCCCCGAGAAAATTGAACTTTGTAGTAGGATTTTAGGGAAGCACAACCTGTGAACAGGAGAGACGGAGGACATGGAAATTAAATGATAATGTCGTAGAAGAAAAACTTATTATTTCGTTTATTTTTCATGTATTGTTTTTATTGTTGTTGATATTAATAAAGTGTATGTTTATACACTCTGGCCACTACAATGGGTGGAGAATGCAAATTGTTTTAACAGAATTTTAGAGGATTTTTTACATCGTTTGTAACAAGAACTAAATACAGTGTGGCGGCAGTTGAGGAACCTCACAGGGATCCTTAAAGAACTAACTGAGGTGGTAAAATCCCAGCTGACAAATCAACACGACGCCCAAGAAGCAAATCGACAACACATCGAAGCAGTCGCGAAAACTGTCCCAGATTTAGCCACAAATTCCCCCAAGTTCAAATCATGTTGACACTTTGAAGTCGCCTCAAGTGGTATTACCTCGCTATACAGGTAAGCCTGATGAACAACTTGACCGTTTTCTTGACCAGCTTACGACGTTATTCAAATGTTCTGGAGTTCCAGCTAAACATTGGACAACCTATCTTGAGCAGCAGGTACAGTAGGATTTACGTGCTTATGATTTTGTTGTGTTTGCTGAAGAAGAATGTAAACATGCTCTTGGAGAGGACCCTACCAATATTACTATTACATGATATCCCTATATATCATGTTGACGAGACAACACGCTTTGAAACACAGCTCACAAAAAATGTCGAAATCTACCCTAAATACATCAACTGAAAAGGCAAAAACGAGATCGTCTGAAGTTTATGATACTCCGAACGAACCAGAAGTAAAATATGGGAATCAAAGTCAAGAAATATAGTGCATCGACCAAATCTACGATATGGTGAAATCCATGATGGCGAAATTAGACACGCTAGACGAGATAAAAGAACGCATTCTTTGCGTTGAGAGAGATATGGGGTACATGAAGGACTCAATCGAATTTGCCCATGCAGAATTACGGGAATTAAAAGAAGAAGCCGATAAGTCCAAAAGATCCAACGAGCTTAACGGACAGAAACTACGCGAGCTAAAAGAATCAAACCGGTACCGTCGTCTATACAAGAGAGCGTCATTGATCTCAAAGCACGATCCATGCGCGATTACTTGCTTTTCTTCAATGTCAACGAAAACGAGAGAGAAAACACGACAGAGAAGATTTACGAGATCTTAGGACGAAATTTAGAGATTACCAATGCCAGAGACACAATAAAAGACCGAATCGGAAGGAAACGCGAGGGCCAACGCAAGCCTAGAATTGGTCTATCCATACCTCATGTACGGAAATCTAGTTTGGGGAAATACTTACAATTGAAAATCTTGAATATCTATAAAATTAATGATTATCTATGCAGCTTATTCATGTATCGCTTCAATTATTGTCAAAATTTGCCGGACTTTTATAATGATTATACTTCAAACAAAATAACGAACTACACAACTATAATACGCGAAATTCTACCAAGTTACATGTGAGTTCTAAGAGAACAAACTATCGCAAATACACTGTATTTAACAAAGATCAAAGGAGTTTCTATATGGAATTGCCTTGATGAAGAATTTTAAAATATTAAATCACATTTTTCTTTTAAGAAAACTGCAAAATCCCATTACTTGATGTCTGGTTGATGTATACTAAATATTTCAGGAATGTTAATGACAGTATTGTGTAATGTACTAAATATTCCTTAAACATTTTCCATATTTGTTTGTAAATAGTTTGCGTTTTTCATTGCAAATTGTCCTTATGTACATAACCTATTTTTATATTACTGAACACTAAAATTATAGGGGCCTCGTCTTAAAAGTCCAACAGGATTTCCAGAGGTCTCTAGCCTGTTTATATACTATTCTTAAATATTCAATTTGTAAATATTATTTGTGCATGGGTAAATATAAATAATAGTAATAGTAACTATCGAACAGTATTACTATACACCGAATTTAACCTTGTCAAAACATCGTTAGTTAAGAAACGTAGAAAACCTAAAGATGAACGTATACGTGAATTACTTCAAGTCTACTACAACAAAGTAAAGCGGAACCTGTTTCAACTTTGCACATCGATTTTGTGACATTCAACACGAACTTGAGAAATGTATGTCTTGGAAAACACTATACAGGCGCGAATGATGATATCGAACTGAGACAGGCATTTTTGATAAAACTTCGACCGGAAATTGGGAAAGTTCTGATGATCCGAGACGCCAAGTATTCTTCTCGATCTGAAATTAGTGAAGCTGTTAACAGATTTGAACAAAGTTTTCCCTCATTTCCTCTCCTTTCAGCAGATTATGTTGACCCATTTCGTGAAGACAAAGCTATGTTACGCCCCAAATCCTGTTACAACTGTAATCAACCTAGTCATTTCAAAAGGAACTGTCCTGCTTTGTACAATCCTGGAACAAACCAAGAACGAAAGCAAACATTTTGTGGAAATACTACCAGTCAAACCGAAGTGTGCCTCCAGTGGAAACAACGAGCTGTTCCTCGCTGCTTATTTCCTAACTGATAATATCTTGTCTACACCTCATACATGAGCTAGACCTCGAGTGTGATGGTTCTACTCATGTAAGTTCGTTTTAAGTAGAAAATCGATAATAATCTATCAAAATGACAACAACAAGACAACAGCTCACAAATGCAAGCTTTCGAGAACTATGAAAAAATGAATTTCTACCAGAAATTCGAAAGGAAAATCGACTCAGCGAATGCTTCGTTATATACTGAAATTCGTGATCTAAACAAGCGCTTGGAGGAGTTTGAAAAGATTCTGTCCTTCTTTTCCGAACAGTATGAGCAGTTAATAAAGATTACACAGACAACTAAGAAACAAGTACAGCAGATTGGAAGCAAAATCGAAGACCAGGGTAAAACAATAACCGAATTAACGAACAACGACTATGATAATATGGTCGCCATTGACGAAATTCAACAATACCAAAGGCGTGATTGTCTGGAAATTACAGTTATGCCTACATTACCCAACGGCAAGCCGAAAAATATTGATATGGAACCATTGGAGCAACCTTAGGTGTTTTACTGAACGAAAATGATATATCTACGGCTCATAGGGTCCCCCGCCCTCCCCCCCCCCCACGAGAAAAATTCAAGGCCGCATTATTGTCAAGTTCGTACTCCGCGACGTAGCTACGAGAAGAAATTGATAAGAAGAGGAAAGTTTCAAATGGAAAGCGACTAGTTGCCTGTATGAATCAGAAATTGGCAAAATTATCTCTCAACCTACAAAATATTCATCAAAAATCTTTGACGGCTTACAGAAAGCGTCTCTTAGGAAAAATCCACATTGTGCGGACAACATAGCTATAGAAATTTATGGACTGCAAACGGGAAAATTTCCTCCTTCGCCAAACAGAATCGTCGCCTGTTAACAGCTTTACAACAGAAGAAGAGTTTCAGAGAGGTTTACTTCTAAGGACTAAACAATACTTTTAGATACAAACCCTATATGAAGCGATCGATGCAAACGGTGAATTACTATAACAGATTGAAAATGATTATTAATTAAACTATGATTGAAATTGTCGAAGTAGAAAAAGCATAAAGGTACTAGTCAGCTAATATGACCTGTATGTTTGTTTGAGTGATTGAAATGAGTTAATTTACACTATATCGAATGTCATGCTGAATGTCATGTTGAATCTTATGCGTACTTCACAATGGTTGCTATTTCGTTGTTTTAAATTTCAATACTATTTATAATTCAAATTTTGTTTGATATTTATATTTAAAATTATACAAAATGTGCTGTAGTTTTGACTTGACCATTCACTTGAATGGTTTAACAGTTACTTAACAAATAGACTTCACTTTGTACAAATAGATAACGTGCAAACTAGCACTTTAACAATGACATGTGGAGTTCCCCAAGGATCTACATTGGGGTTTTATTAGTAATGATGGACGATACAGCGTATTCGGTATTCGATACCAGCGATACCACAAACAGCAGTGCACCAGAGTGGGTAAATGTGTGCCAGAGTTCGGAGACAGTGCGCCAGAGTGAGAAAATGTGTGCCAGAGTGAGGAAACATGCGTCAGAGTGAGGAAACATGCGTTAGGTTGAGGAAACATGCGTCAGAGTGAGGAAACATGCGTTAGGGTGAGGAAACATGCGTCAGAGTGAGGAAACATGCGTCAGAGTGAGGAAACATGCGTCAGAGTGAGGAAACATGCGTTAGGTGGAGGAAATGTGCGCCAGATTAAGTGAGGAAACGTGCGCCAGAGTGACGAGACAGTTCGCCAGATTGAAGTGACTGCGCGCCAGAGTCAGGAAACACGCGTCAGAGTGAGGATACAGTGCGCCTGAACCAATGCAACATGAATACAGTACAGCCACACTCGCATTACATGAATACAAGCACACTCGCATTATATGAATACAGGCATACTCGCAATACATGAACACGGGTACACTCGGAATACATGAACACAAGCAGACTCGCATACATTAATACAGACACACTCGCAATACATGAAATACAGGCACAGTCGCATTACATGAAATACAGGCACACTCGCATTACATGAAATACAGGCACACGCACATTACATGAAATACAAGCACACTCGCATTACATGAAATACAGCCACACACGCCTTGCACGAAATTCAAGCACACGTACTCGCATTACATGAAATACAGGCACACACGCATTACATGAAATACTACAGGCACACTCGCATTACATGAAATACAGGTTATACAGGCACACGAGCATTACATGAAATACAGGCACACTCGTATGACATGAAATACAAGCACACTCGCATTACATGAAATACATGCAGGCACACTCGCATTACAGGAAATACAGGCACACTCGCATTTCATGAAATACAGGCACACTCGCATTACATGAAATACAGGCACACTCGCATTTTATGAAATACAGGCACACTCGCATTTCATGAAATACATGCACACTTGTATTACATGAAATACAGGCACACTTGCATTACATGAAATAGAAGCACACTTGCATTAGATGAAATAGAAGCATACTCACTTTACATGAAATACAGGGACACTAGCCATGGCCAGAAATCACGGACATAATTTATTCTATACTTTCTTACTAATTTGCATATCACATACCAAGGCTGACAAAAATTATGTAGCTGTTAAATACCTTTGATGGTTGTAAAAGTTTTAGGAATAGGATATCTAAGTCATATAATGCCGTGTAATTCAGTTTTTTTGCAAAGCAGTTTTATTAAACTAATTATTTATTTATTTATTGTTACAGACTAGGCGTTTTTGCTGTGTATGTACAGCTGTAACTTTCCTAACCTGCGTTCAGTGTTGGCCAATTATATTACGAAATACTTCATCTTAAATTAATCCATATTTGGAAAATATAGGCGAGGGGTTGCTGCGTGCATGTATTTCTAGTTCCTTGTAATAATATAGCTCAGCGGATAGTGGTAGTGGGTGGTCATCCCACTGATCTCAAAATATGGCGGAGTGCCAGGAGTGGAATGAGGCAACTGCCAAGAGGTCAGTTGAAAACATGTGGAAAAGTCGTTTTATACCTGTAAAGCAACTTTTAAATTTTTCTTTAAAGAAATGACGAATATAAGATGGGAAATGGCTTTAAAGGATACGTTCATGGAAGACCGAAAGGAATTGGAATCCCAACTTAGATTTTCGTGCAAATAATTTATTTTACGGCCTACAATAACCTTTTTAAAAAGTCTGCCAGTGACGTATTTTGCGAGTAAATACGACCAAATGGCTGTGCTGGGTTTTCCTTTATCCGCAAACTACTTTACAAGGCAGTTTTTTAAAAAAGGTCTATTAATCTGGCAACCTTATTTTGAAGTATTTATGCAAAACGTGATATATACAGGAATTCTGATTCCGCAATGCTCATCGTCATAAAGTGCAACAGTAGTTGAGTTTTGATAATATCAGGCTTCAGCAACTGATTTCAAAACATTTATTAGAATATATTTACTAGAACTTTAGAACACTCTTTACAGCGATGTCTTTACATTAAAAAATATAAAGCTCCCACCCGCGACTTGAAAAAAATAATCAACGAAATGCGAAGACGATAAACAATTAATATTTATATATGGCCGTGTGTGACCCCAACACATCATTTTCTTTCCTATAGTTCATGGTAGTCATGGTAACTGGTCATTAAAAAAGTTCTTGTTCTGTAACTTGTGGTGGGGGGCTTGAAACATGGTCACGAGAATGTAACAATCCTGAGCCAAACTATGGTGGAAGAAACTGCAGTCACCTACAATCAGGAGCAAAAATTATTGAGACAACCGCATAAATGCCCCCTCACCCCCAATTCAAGGTTGTGTGAATGACTGAAAAGAGAAAATTCCACCCACTTTTTCCAACATTGATCATGGGGGCAGGGGGGGGGGGCGATGTACTTTAAAATGGCCAAAAATGTGAAACGTCTCAGTATTTTTGCACGCGATTGTCTGAGATGGAGCTGTGTGGGGGTTAGCTGTCCAAAATTTGAAATTTTGCCAAACTTTAGCGATCAAGTTGACATCAAAATTGACATATTTCAATCAATTAACAGAATTTTTTTGTCCCCCAAAATGTACAAATTCTGCAAGGAGGCTGCGTGGGGGACTGGGCAAGAATAAGAAGCTTTTCTAACGAATTTTAATTTTTTTACCATCATTTACTTACTATAGAGAAAACTTTGGGAAAATAGACAAGCTGTAGGCTAAATACGATCTATTAAAATACTTTGCGATATAGTAAGACACATCCAACTAAGCCATAAAAATCTAATGTACTGTTTTAACTACTCTTTCGTCCTATCAAGCTCAATTAGCAATCATTTCCTGAGGAGGGACTCATTATGTTGTTCCTCGGCTTAGCCATATGACGAAAAAGAAGAAAACTTTGTCATTTATACTGCAGTATGTGCTGTTGTGCTTGTGGGATGTTCACAAACTAATCTAAAGCGATTAGTTCATGTAACGCGATCTAAAGCGATTAGTTCAATAGTTTCAACATTGAAGATAGTACGGTTGCAACATTGAAGTTAAATTCAACATTGAAGAGTAGATTCAACATTAAAGATACTGGATGTTGAAAATACAAATTAAACTTGAATCTCGAAAATATGTTCAACGTCGAATCTATCTTGAAAATGCGAACTTCATTATTGGCGGGCATTTACGTAAAATATCCGCCAATATTAATTAAGGTTTTCTCGGTACCAGGACACAAAAGCTTGAACGTTCGCCTCCTCCGGAATTTGGTAAAATTAGATATGCCCTTAATTATGCACTTTTAAATTAGCATTTATAGTAAGGGGGTCTGGGATCCTTACTCAGGAACGTTTTAGTATTCTTATGCTCCAGAACACCATTTTCGACGTTTTCTGAAGCACACAATTATATGGAAATTGCTTTATTCTCAGGAATACGTAGGGGGATAACGTAATTTCTTTCTCATTTCCTTTGTTGGGAATTACCTTCCTTGTTTCGCCCAGCACTTCACGATAAGCACACGTTCACTTTAGTGAAACTATGTCGGCAAAATATACAAAATAAATCACAATCTCTTGCATTGTTCGCGGTATAATCACCTTCAAACACTGCTCTTTCACACAAGAAAAGAGAACCCCTTTGGCTTTAAACAATAAAAATTGACACAGGTTGCGGTATTACGTATATTCCTTAACTCCCTAAGCTGTCGCTGAACTGATACTACCAGGTATGATCATTATAATGGTTCTTCCTATGTACTGCCGGGTACCATCGTTGTAAAGTTCACATGTAAGTATTTCTCTTTAATGTCTTTAATCTTATATATTATACATTATAAATATTTTATATATTATATATTATATTATTAATAATTAATCAGGACAGTCTCCGACACCTTCCATGCAGTACTAGTCGAATGTGATTATACCGTGGACAATGCAAGACATTGTGATTTATTTAGTATTAAACTTTTTGTTATAATTTTATTAAAGTGAGCGTGTGTTAATTGTGAAGTGTTGGGCAAAACCAGGGGGGAAATTCCCAACAAAGGAAATGAGAAAGAAATTACGTTTTCCCGCTAATTATGCAAAAGAACAAGGCAATTTCCATACAATTTTGTGCAAATTCCCTTCCAAGAACGTCTAAACGGAGGAGGCGGAGGTTCGAACTTTTGATGTCCTGGTGCCGAGTAAAACCTTAATAATTAATATTGGCGGATATTTTACGTTGTTAAATGCCCGTCACCGCTATTGCAGTTCGGATTTTGAAGATAAATTTGACCACTTATTCGACATGCATTGAACACATTTTCGACATTTTTATAAATAAACACGACCAGGCTTACATTAACGGTTCCTATTGGATAGATTTAATTGGATATAAGTAATGTTTATGCAAAAGGAAGAGCCAGCCTGACAAATGCGAAAAGTGGGCGTATGCCGTTTCTTGATTTGTAGTCCGGGTGCCGGGGAAGCTAAACCCACGGAAAGGAAGGACCGCTCGCACCGCTCGCAGTCTATAGGCATGTCTTTAAACTTGCTTATGAAACCAATAATCCAATAATTCTTGTCTCACTCTGTGCCAAGGTACAATAGGAATAACGCTCCTTTGCCGATAATATAAAGACGGCCTTTCCTTCTCTCGTCATTAATTGTCTTTCCCAAGAACACTAAGCAAGACTAGAAGCCGTGCGAGAAGGGGAAAATAAGAAAATTGGCTGTCTCAGTTTTAAGGTATGTTGAATTTTAATACCAGATTTTAACGTTCGCCAGTCCTTAATAAGAACCTTTTGTGCAATTTGCAACTTTCCCATCGTGTGCAAATTAAATCAGTGGAGCAAAGGGGCTTTGAGCAACAAAGTTACCATAAAGTGGCGCGTAGAAACTTGGCGGAAATTTGCAAACTCTCTCCCTTTCGAAATGTATTATTTAATTAAACTGCACGTGATTGGTGCTTATTTTTGCATTGTTTTGAATGCTCTTTGATTTTCAGTATTCAATTCGATACTAAGCACAGATGTTGTTAAAATAAACTGCGTTTTTACCATGATCTGGCACCGCGTAAAAGTGCCGAAGAAAATCCACAAATTTTATGAGTGATTAAAAGTGCTATAATATCGGAAAAATCGGATCACAACCGGCCTACATTGCCTGTGGTACTTGCTAGCTTGCAAGCATGGTCGGACGAACTCTACTGATATATTATTCTTTCATGTAATCGTGTGTCATGAATGAAACTATGCCGAAACAATTCTGCGTCGGCCTGCAACCGATAGCTGTCAGTAACAAAATATTTCAATAAAAGACAAGCCAGTATGATATGGTACTTGCAGATTTATTTAGTTGTAAGTAGTAACTATTATTTGTAAACCGGCCGGACAATGCAACACATAACCGTATAAATTTCGGTGAAACTGAAAAGGCGCAATAGGGCTATCTTTAAAACAGGGAATGGGGAATCGGGGAATCCAGGAATCGTGCAAATTTATAGTTAAACTGATAAGACGGGGATATTAGTGTGCTTGTTGGAAAACGCATTTGCTACTTTGTTTAGAATAATACAGACGATGAACCCACAATATACACTGCGGATCAGTTGTCTTATATATAGCTTAGGCTTATGATATATTATAGATGTATAGTAAACAACGCTGTGCACATTATGTGATTTTAATAACATATAATTTTATTAATTTCAATTTGACATTAGCGTCTATAGAATTTTGTTCCAACGCGCAAGTTTTTTGGATTAATAGACCCAGTGCAAAATGCATGCATCATACAGGAAACGGTTAATTAACACTTTAAAAAGCCCACGCTTTGTATGTTAAATATTAAAGCCAACGGGGTGCAATTCAGCGACGATGCAACCTCAAATTACTTAATACTTTAGCATATTTTTTATTATTTTCTAACAACTAAATATTTGGTGTAAGCCAAGATGTTGGAGTTTAACTACATTCTGTTAGGTTTCGGGTCATAGTTCTACCAGCTAACTGAACTAACGTTCTGTCTGATCTAGAAAGATATCAGTGGACTTTAAAACTCCTCGACATTCTTACCCTGCGCGCAGTCTCATTACCGGCTAAAACATTCTTAAATCGAAATTCATTCATTGGTATGAAATAGGTAATTACACGTACTGGTGTAAGATATTGTGTAGCCTAAATAGTGAGGACCAGTAGTCCAAAATAGTTATCCTTTATTTATTTAGTACGACTCCTATGATGTACGCAAAAAACCAGGGAAACTTGACGAAAATCAGGAACATAAGAATAAAACTGTTCGAATTGATGATAATTCTAGTAACCAGTGTCCGACTAATGAACCTAATAGTAATAAACCCATACTAATGTTCTCAGTACCATGATATAACACTAATACCACTCATATAGGATCCATCTTGCGTAAATACTGGCATCTTATTGACCAAGACCCAATGATCCATCACTAAAGCTTTTATGGCCCGAACCCCCTTTGGTTTCCTACAAACTCAACCATAATATTAAGATACGTTTATTGGAGTTTCGTCATTGGTCGTGGCAATTCTGGATATTTTGGCCATATTTTTACTACAGAAACCTCACGTTTTGAACAATAATATATAACACTTGCGACATGTTGCGTACTCACAAAAAAGATTTCATCGTTCTGATTGGCACTGACGTCAACAGCCAATTTTTATCATAACAATCCTCGGCATTTACGTGGCATTGACGTAAATCCTCGGCATTTACGAGGCTTTTACGTGGCATTTATGTGGCATTGACATTGACGTCAACAGCCAATTTTTATCATAACAATCCTCGGCATTTACGTGGCATTTTCTATATATCGATAACACCTTCATGAAACCACTCGAATAGACTCATGCAAGTTGGTCTACCTCACCATATGCTTACAGTTGACAATAAAGATATAGTCTGATGTCCTTGGACATGTACCTTACATATATATAAATGTTTGGACGGTCAATAGCAAGATTTTCAGTAATTCCTTTACCAAGTTCTGGGTCCTTTATGCATGTTCAAATAAAGTATTGCAGGCTGATTAACGCGTCTTACGTTTCAGGTTCTATTCAGTATATGTCAGCGCATGATATTCCATGATATTTCTTATTTCCTAATTTGGTTCATATATTATCTTTGTTACTTGTTCTAGTCAAAAGAGCTTGCCTAATGTTCTATATACTAAAATAACAATGTAGGCTACTGGTGTTAACTCGAATCCTCTGCGTGGAAAGATCAACACCAGAACTTTTATAAACTAACAATGGCCATATCGTTTTATTCATTTACCATGTTTGTTTTGGTTTTGTGATATATATGTACATATTTCAGTTAATGTTTAATCATATATTTTTATATAAAATCAAACCCTGCACGATGTCATCAATATTTTTCCTTACATAACAATAATTGCCTCACGCCCCTATATCCCTGTCAATCAAGCCACTGGCACCATATTTGGATGCAATCACCTACAGTCACATGATCACGCCACTGAATAAATCCCGACTCCACCCCTTCCATCATAAGCATTTAAACTCACTATACCATCGAGTATAACACAAAAGTCATAACAATCACAGAAAAACTAACAATGAGGGTTTTTGTACGGGTCTCTCGATGAGAGACAAAATAGGATGGTTCAACTTTTATTACTGAGTCCCGAAACATTGGAAACTTCTACCACGGTAAACTTTACCGGTGTAAATTATAATAATTTAATTAATATTCCCTTGACTGAATCGTTAAGAAACCAAAATGATGCTGACGTAATGCCAAAGAAACTAACTTGTCTCAGATTTGC
>CACRXK020010310.1:0-10463 GCA_902702795.2 Paramuricea clavata | reverse complement strand
GGGGGGGGGGGGCGCAGTTAGGTTGCTACCATATGACCGCCTTTAGTTGCTAGAAATCTCAGTTCTTTAAAGTGTTTTTTGCCCCTATTTTTATAGCATCAAAATAGTAACCAATGGCTTTTACAGTTTATCCATACCTCATCTTATTACATTACATTACATTATTCAGCTCACACCCTATTCAGCTCACACCCTATCAGTGACCGATTACATCAAGTATAACGCTTACTTATGTTACTGAGCTTAGACTATTTATCTTTACAACGATTGTGATATTACTTTCCTAACTGTGTTTTTTTTGCTCTAACCCACCCTGTCAACTTGCCTTGTGAGAGGAAACCGGAGCGCCCGGAGAAAACCCACGACTTTCGGCAGAGCGTTGACAGACTCTTTTCACGTGAGTCCATAGCGAGAATCGAACCCACTATCTCAGAGGTAACGACGCTTACTCTGACGACTGCGCTACATTGCCAAGTTATCGCGCATTTTGTATTTTGAGCTATGACGCTACTGGTTGTGCTTGAGATGGTTGCAGAAAGGAGAAAGTCTAATATCTCACAGGTGATTCAGTTTACATAGCTTAATTTAATGTTAAACTATTGGAGGTGGGGGTGCGGTTGCTCTCCCATAGTGCCAGTTACTCTTTCACGCTCCTGCCCTTTCTTCACCCCGCTCCCAAATTGCATAGGTTCCAATCTTCTCGTACGAAAAAGCGCTGAAATATAAATAGAAAGCCAAAAGGCTTTCTCATGTGTATTGGATCAAATTTGGATTCGATTCGAAAATTTCTTCGAAATCAGTAATTTCTTACCTCCGCCAGATTCCAAATAAATCCTATCAATTGAAGATTCGTATTTCCGTCTGCGAGACGACCAACCAAGATGGTGGAAGCAATGCCAACTATGAAATAAGCTGATAATACCAGACCAAGATACCAATAATCAGCGTGAAACATTTGTAAATATGGCCATATAGAAGGAAATATCACTGCATCCTCTGCTTCCGTCAAGAACATTCGCACAGAAAATGCGAAAATTGTTAAGCTTCGCTTTTGAGAAAATGTTAGATTCTTCATGTTTTACTCTGGCTATCTATTTGGTATGCATGATCTTGTGTGAATTTACTGGTTTTATTGTTTATTTACTGGTATTATTATTTTTAAAATGCTAATAATGTACATGAAAATTTTACTCGATTTCAGTGCAGTTAATCTTCAAACAGCAGTGCAAAAATCTGTGACAAATTGACCTGATTGGTGTGAAAACAATGGGATCTAAAATAAACCAATCAGCTTAAAGCAGTTCTCAAGTAACGGCCACAGATTGCTTCAAAACAGAACAAACATGGCGGCCGCGCTACATAAAGTAAAAGTTGAGTTCGAGTGGAAAATATGGCTTTTATCTTTTTTCAAAACGGAAAAGGCTTTTGCATCAATCGTGTTCCAAGATCCGCCATGTAAAGTGTAGTGAAATGTATCTCGATACTGATCGTAATCACAGCCAACAGAAGCCTCTGCGGAGGAGAGAGCATCAACAAGGCTAACAAAACTTACATAGTTGAGTGAAATTTCAAGCCGTTGGCGCGTTGTATATAATTTGATATAACAAGGCTGAAAAACTTTGTCAGCGGACGGTTCGCTGTATCAACGTAAGTGAAAACTACGTACAACTGTCTCGAACATATTTTGTATATTATTAATACGTAGTAGGATGGTTTCTCGTGAAATTTGGATAAAACAAACACTCGTGAGTTTTTCAAAGATCTCAAATAGCATTCGGCCTTTGGACTCTTTTGGTGCTATTTTGCTGCTCTTTGAAAAACTCACTCCTGCATGCTTTATCCAAATTGCACTCGAAACCATCCTATTGCCCATGGCCATGCTAATTATGGTATGGTTTAATACCATGATAATTACCACCCTCGCCCTCCCCCCTAAGGGGGCATTCGCAAAGGATGTCCGACCCGAGGGGGGGGAGGGGGGTTTGGAAAATCAGGACAAACTCGGACATAGGGGGGAGGGGGGGGTTAGCAATCCGGATGTCCGAAATTTAAAAAAAACTCAAAAACAAATTTCTTTTTCCCTCTATTTTGAGCAGTCCTTCCCATTGTGAAATTGGCATTTTGACTATGCGGTTAACACTAGATTTTGTTTTAATTAGTAATTTATATGTTTTTGTGTTCACATGTATAGTTATAAAAACGTTCTAAAAGTAAAAAAAGTTTTTTACTCTTGATATATACAAGATTGCGTGAGTTTTTGCGAGGTATGGCGGATGTCCGGGAGGAGGGGGGGGGAGGGTCACTAATTCGGACAATGCCGGACAAGGGGGGAGGGGGGGTCGGAAAATCCATCATTTGGCTGGACATCCTTTGTGAATGGCCCCTAAATAGCGCCTGCTACGCAGGCTATATCGTACGTGAATTACTCGGTGTATGAACAATTTTTTTCATATTCGGAAAGATCAGGCTTTTAGCTATTGAATGACAATATGTTTTTGATGCCAAGTGGAGAAAAAAATAAGCAAGTACGTGTCCGATAAAAATGTTAGTCAGAATCCCATATTTTCACCTCTGTGCCTAATTAAAACAGTACATAACAAAAAGTCCCAAAAGGGGTTAATTTTCATGGTTTTAGACCCAACTCTCAACGGTGAAAATATGCGATTCTGACTAACATAAATACATAATCTACATGGTTACGACGACATTATCTGTACCGATCACAAATAAATCGATTTTGATCTAGATCTAAGGGTCCCTAAGAAACCGGACATTAAACGCTCCGCCCACAACTTTAAAAGAGCAGATTGATCTAGTCTAAACAACTCACTCCAGAACACCTCTTGGGACCAGTGTTTTGTAGCTAATGATGTGGATGCTTCTCTCTCAATTGGTGTGCCGTTTTTCTAATTAACCGTTGTTAACCAACACGTGCCTAAATCTAAGACCGGAAATATCCATGATCATCCTTGGATTGATAAAGAGCTTTTGTCTCTCATTAAGAGAAAAAACATGCAAAGACTAAAAGCCAATAGATCAGGTTGTGTTCATGACGCTCAAAAGTTTAAAGATCTTCGACGCCTAACTAAAAACAACTTATCTCGCAAAAAAAGAAGGAGTACGCAACTAAACTCAGAGACTCTGTCACGGAAAACCCGAAACGGTTCTGGTCTTTCGTAAAATCCTCTAGGTTGGTCAAAATCACCGCGAACTTCCTTCGAGATAATCAGTCTTCTATTACTGACAGCCGTGACAAAGCTAACCTAGTCCTGCTCAAGTTACCATGCACTACAACATCTAGTCTCCCATTGTCTTCCGACACAGCCTTATCCAACATCCAACTAACAGAAAACGAAGTCTTTAAAGCTCTTGACTGTTTGGATTCAAGCAAAGCATGCGGACCTGATGGGATACCTGGAAGACTTTTCCGAGATGAGGGCTAACATAATCGCACCATCTCTCTGTCAAATATATAATCTTTCTTTGTCTCAGTGTGTAGTTCCTGCTTGTTGGAAGCTCGCAAACGTTACACCTGTGTTCAAAAAAGACGATCCAACGCTCGCTTCTAACTATAGACCCATTTCCCTATTATCTATCATCTCAAAAACTTTTGAACGCTGTGTATATAACCACTGCTATCCCCATCTATCACCACGTTTCTACCATCTACAGCATGGTTTCTTAAGGGGTAAATCTACGGTAACTCAACTACACGTCTACCAAGAAATCCTAGATCACTTGGCTGGTGGGAAAGAGGTTGATGCCATCCACTTGGACCTGTCCAAGGCCTTTGATCGTGTTCAACATCACATGCTTCTGAACAAGCTTGAGCAATATGGCATATCAGGCTCGCTTCTTCAGTGGTTTCGTAGTTACCTGAGTGACAGATATCAGCGCGTTGCCCTAGATGGGACCCTTTCAGATTGGCTCCCCGTGACCTCTGGAGTCCCACAGGGATCCATCCTAGGACCCCTCCTGTTCCTAGTATACATCAACGACATGCCAGAATACGTAGGACAGGGCTCGAGTGTTGCATTGTTTGCGGATGACTCTAAACTATATAGGCCGGCCCATAAACTCGGCATCTTACCATCTGTTGCAATCGGACCTTTCAGGCCTTCATAATTGGAGTAATGACTCGGGCATGACGTTCAACCCATCCAAGTGCAAAGTAATGCACATGTCTCGGAAAAAGGTCTGCTCCTCTGCTTCACTCCAATACCACCTGAACGACAAGCCCCTGGAAAGTGTGACACACATCTCTGACCTGGGTATCATCGTATCCAAAGACCTCTCCTGGGCTAATCATATGGAAGACATATGCACCAAGGCCAATTCTCTATTGTGCTGTTGTACGACCTAAGCTTGAGTACGCGTCGTGCGTGTGGTCACCTTACTCGACTAAACAACGTAAATTAATAGAGAACGTTCAACGCAGAGCAACGAAATTCATTCTGAACTACCCTCCTCGTGATGTTACCTACAGAGACAGACTAATATCCTTAAACTTTCTCCCACTTGAACACAGGCGTGAACTTTATGACCTAACACTATTATACAAAATCAAATACAACCTTATTAATGTCACCTTTAACCAATACCTTACACCTGCAACTAACCCTATGCCACACGCAACTTCGACCCTAACAACTATAACATAATCGTCTCCAATAATCAAGTATTCTTCCGACAATCCTATTTCCTACGCACTGTCATCCTCTGGAACAATCTACCCCCGAACATCAAAGCCGCCCATTCCCTACAGATCTTCAAGCACCATCTACACTCTTATTACAAAGCCAAACTGTTTACCTACATACCACCATAGATAATTTTGTTCTAAAATTCGTTGTACAGTATCCTATATGTTAAGTTGCATGCATGTAATCTGTGATATGTTCGTGCATAATTGTCCTAGTACGTCTCGTTATCCATTAATTGTTAAGGGGTCGAATATCAATTGGAATTTCGTTTCTGTTTTCTTCTCCTGTCACAGCATTTTCTAGTTATTGTTATTGTTATATCTCTGTGTAAATGTATACCTTTAATGTGTGTGACAAAATGAATAAATGAAAAAAATAAATGAAATGAAAATAATATTTTTTTATCGAATTCGTAGTTGCTCATTTTTTATCCATTTGGCATGAAGAACATATCATTCAACAACTAAAAGCCTGATCTTTCCGAATATGAAAAAATCTCGTTCGTATACGCAGAGTAATTCAGATCAGTAGCGCGCTGAAGTTCGATTACCTTTTCAGTTATACAGCTATTTCAATTAAGGTTGTCCCCCGAGCAAAACGCAAAAGTCGAATACGAGCGCGGGAGTATCTAATTGGAGCGGGGAGCGGGTCGCGGGTAAAAGGAGCGGGTAATTAAAAAAGGAGCGGGTAAAAGGAGCGGGTAATTAAAAAAAGAGCGGGTAATTTCCCAGGTGCTAAGCGCCGGTGAAGAATTTTAAAGAAAAAAAAGACATTTTTTATGAAAGTGTAACAACATGAGGACTGTGTTTGGAAACTTTTGCTCTATTGTACGTGTAGTCTAAAAATGTGTATATATGCTACACCACTATCAGTTTCTGAATAAATCCAATGGTGTTCTGCATACGTAAACCCTAACCGTGCAAACCGCGTTCAATATGTTCATAGTTTTCCACAGTTTGGTGAGGCAATAGCCGAGACAGACTGTAGAGTTTTGAGTAATTTATTAGCGATTCCCAGCAGCCTTTCGCGCTCGTATTCGACTTTTCCGCTTTGCTCGGGGGACAATCTTAATTGAAATAGCTGTATACACACTGCATATATACCTCATTCAAACCGCACCATGTCAACCATAAAGTCTGATTTCCATATGATCGTAACTGTCGTAAAGATTGAGTCCGATATTTCTCATCATGCAGACATCAGCCGAAATACAACTTGCGATTTAGATGAGGTTTATACAAGTATAAACTATTAGTGGCTGTTGATCAGAGAAAGATCGCGACT
This sequence comes from Paramuricea clavata, assembly GCA_902702795.2. NCBI lineage: Eukaryota > Metazoa > Cnidaria > Anthozoa > Malacalcyonacea > Plexauridae > Paramuricea > Paramuricea clavata. The sequence continues at coordinate 4,476 of CACRXK020010310.1, read as the reverse complement.
CTTTAGACTTTGCAGTACGACAAATTACGACCATGTCAATTAAACCAGGCTTATTAAATATCTCACGTGAAGAGGCTTTATACCTGATTTCAAAAACGCATTAATAATTCAGGAGGAAAACACAAAGAAAAATCATAAGCGTGTCGTGGTTTTATATGTGATAAAAAATCATGTTAATTTACATAAACTTTAGCTTTGATTTTCTCGGTTTAGACAAATTTTATTTTAAAAATTACTTAGCCAATGAACTCGTATAAGATGAGTCGTTTTTGAAGCCATTTAAAGCACTTGTAGTCGTGTTTTATCACATATATATATATGTGATAAAACACTCCTACGCATGCTTTAAATAGTACAAAACTCATCTTCATCAGTATTCTTTATATAAAAGTCCATTCTAATTAGTATTCTTTATACAGGGTGTATCAAAAAATGCACACCCTTTCAAATTCAAATTTGCCATATATCGCATAATCTTTTAAATATTCGTTGCTCTGCAGTAAGCTGGCCCATTTTATATCTTATGTATACTTGATTAGTTGAATAATGCTTACTTTAAACATTTTTCTTTGAGTTGTGTATTTGTTCATACAAATGAAAGTTATCCTAAATTCCCATATGCAGAAGTCCTTGTGTTTTGACGCATTCATTAATTACAGAAATGATTATACGGCTGTCAAATTACTACAATAGATTATACGGTTGATTTGAATTTAAAACTGTGTACATTTTTTTGATACACCCTGTATAAAGAACACTAACAACATTGTAGTCGTGTTTAAAGCTATTCAAAACACTTGTATAGTCGTGTTTTATCATATCTAAAATGCTCGTGCTGCGCACTCGCATTTTAAATATGATAAAAATTCATACATCAGCCTCTTAGAGAGAGCCGTTTAATACAAATTCCTGTTTAATTAAGCGAATATATATAGTTCTTACAATCAACTTTGAAGGGCAAACACAAACCCGTCGACTTAATTGTTGTTTTAAAACTGCAATGCGTGATTATTCTTTCGACACAAGAAAGAAAATATGAAACGAAAACGTTCAACGAAAATCTTGCCAAGAAAGTTCGAACCTGCCGTTTGCCGTTACGCGGAATTCGGAATGTGAAGCTTAAACTTCGTAATATTTAAACGCCGTAAAACAAATCCTTCCCTTCATGAACACACAGTACAGTACGTTTGTAACGTCTCAACTCATTTACGTCTTGTCTATATGCCGCATAAAAGTACAGAAATATAGACATGCTCTAGTCTTAGCTAGTCTTGGCGTGAGGCGATCAATATGCTTCACCGTGCCAGCTCAATGACAATGGCAATGTCTGCCAATGACGTTAAGTTGAAATGTCGATGTCCAAATACTAGTATTAGTTAGTATTAGTAAGTAACTACTCACCTATCACTGAAATGATTGGAATATTTCTTAAACCTCCGCTTTTATATACCTCTGGTCTTTGTTGATTCACATAAATGCATAATAGTCTAGGACCTGTATATGAGTTTGTATGCATTTCATTTAGGACAGATAATCGCAACTGTTTTAGAGTAAGTTGACCATGACGGTCAACATGGTAACGCTGCCCGAACCCCAATCCGGGGCGAAATGTCCGAAACTGACCACACCCAAAAACGACGCTTTCGCCATACTGCTATTTACCAAACCATAAAAGCTTTGGCTATTCTGAGGTGCTTATATGGTTCAGAGATGGTACTTTTGGGGGTGGTCATTGGTAAGTGTGAAATGCCTAGCACTAATATTTCACAAGAAAATGGCCATGCAATAATCATAGTTAAAGGTCAATTTGTGGCTTGCAAATTCAGATAAACAGCAGTGGACTTACATTACCTTTTTCCCTAAATCTTTTTGATAGAAACATAAATGGTACTTATTTAAATATATTATCACTGGTTTGGTGGAAAATAGTTAATATTTTCTGACCGAAATAATAATTCGAAATGTGCCTACCTCCTGCAAATGGACGTATTTGGCCAAGTTCTCCACTTTACTCCGCTGTTTATCGGCGATCTCGTTGACATCCTACAAAAAATGTAAATCATCTCAGACATAATGGTATCAAGAACATTTTAAACAAGTTTCAACTTGGTTTCAAGTAGATCATACCTGTTTAACCATCGACAAGGTAAATCCACAACTTTGTCCAAATTCGGCGCCATTTTGTCATCCCATGTCGCTTGTTAACAATTCAGCCCTGTTACTCTTCCATCCAAGCCATTTCCATTCCACTAATAATACATTTAACCCTTTATAACAGGAGGAAACTAAAAATCTAAACAAAATACAAGAAATAGGCCATTTTATCACCCTGTAAAATGTTGTTTACGAGTCCTTCAAAACATTCCGTACAAATCTCGCGTGGTTTAGCAACAGGGACGTGACAGGGGGGGGAAGAGACTTGAAAAATGAAAGGAATGCCCACACATTATGGTAAAACCAACAATCAACATTTAATTTGTATGACTTTTTCATATTAATAAATAATAATATGTATATATTTGTCGCTACAAGAAATAAAACAAACATTTGTATGATTGTATTTAGCTTTTAGTCTATTTCACGCAGCCTTCTTCTATCTTCGTGAAATAATTCACCCCCTCCTGTCACGTCCCTGTTACTTTGTCACGCGATATTTGTCCGGAATGTTTTGAAAGACTCGTGAGCAAAATTTTACATGGTGATAAAATGGCGTATTTCTTATATTTTGTTTAGATTTTTAGTTTCCTCCTGTTATAAAGGGTTAAATTTATTATTAGTGGAATGGAAATGGCTTGGATGGAAGAGTAACAAGGCCGAATTGACGAATTGTTGACAACCGACATGGGATGACAAAATGGCGCCGAATTTGGACAAAGTTGTGGATTTACCTTGTCGATGGTTAAACAGGTATGATCTGCTTGAAACCAAGTTGAAACTTGTTTAAAATGTTCTTGATACCATTATGTCTGAGATGATTTACATTTTTTGTAGGATGTCGACGAGATCGCCGATAAACAACGGAGTAAAGTGGAGAACTTGGCCAAATACGTCTATTTGCAGGAGGTAGGCACATTTCAAATTATTATTTCGGTCAGAAAATATTAACTATTTTACACCAAACCAGTGATAGTATATTTAAATAAGTACCATTTATGTTTCTATCAAAAAGATTTAGGGAAAAAGGTAATGTAAGTCCACTGCTGTTTATCTGAATTTGCAAGCCACAAATTGACCTTTAACTATGATTATTGCTTGGCCATTTTCTTGTGAAATATTAGTGCTAGGCATTTCACACTTACCAATGACCACCCCCAAAAGTACCATCTCTGAACCATATAAGCACCTCAGAATAGCCAAAGCTTTTATGGTTTGGTAGATAGCAGTATGGCGAAAGCGTTGTTTTTGGGTGTGGTCAGTTTCGGACGTTTCGCCCCGGATTGGGGTTCGGGCAGCATTACCATGTTGACCGTCATGGTCAACTTACCCTAAAACAGTTGAGATTATCTGTCCTAAATGAAATGCATACAAACTCATATACAGGTCCTAGACTATAATATGAAAAGTATAAAATCTTTTAAAGTTATGCGTGCTCTAGAAAGGTACTATAGAGAGTTATTGTATTGGTGAGTATGTTTCACAGTCCAATAACTGCGAACAAACGTATCTGCGTGGGTAGTGAATATGTTTCACTGTCCAACAACTGCGAACAATCTAAAGTATGTATACTTTTTCATAATTTCATTATATCTTGGTGTGTATTATAACGGTTTTTACGTACTATTTAAAACACGCGTAAGAGTACTGTATGACCAATTAAGTGCCCAATACCAAGTTGTATTCGAAATTGTACTGTAGGAAGTACTGAAAATAGTCATGTTTAATGTTATTGTTGTTGTGTCTAGTGTTTTAAGGAGGACCAGATTGGAAAAAAAGTTGTAACTTTATCTGTTTATCCTCAATAAATAAAGTGTTATTATTATTATTATTAAATATAAAATTCATAACTATCTTACACTCCAGCTGATCTCGTGTTCGTATTTTAGCCAATCAGCGCTCAGAAAGGGTTGTCCGAATAGAAATCCATTTTGATGTATTCAGTCAATTATATCTTTCGTTATTCTTTATGAAACTAGTTGAAATTTTGTAATTATGTTTGGTTATGAGAACTATAGCTCTGACAAAAATATGGAATCGAAATTAAGTATATTACAGGAGATATTCAGTTGTTTTAATCATAAAATGGATTTCTATTTGACAACTAGTGCCAGTACTTTTCCGCGTATCAAGATCACCTGGCTATAATTAAGAAATTTACTAACAAATGCTAATAACAAATATTTGGATAATTAACGGCTTTTCTTAATATATTTAGAGTACATGGTAAAGCCGAAAAATCGCTAGAATACTGTTGTTTAGTAGCATACTTGACATCCGTAAGTACAATTTCTTACGCTGAATCGAACGGTGGTATTGTTG
>CACRXK020010309.1:321-13920 GCA_902702795.2 Paramuricea clavata | reverse complement strand
CATAATTGCATTTGACAATCTGTTACGTTCTTTAGTTTTTGTTCACTGGAAAATTTGATTGTTAGTAATCTTGTTTTGTTGAAGGAATACTGGAATAGGATTACGAACACTTTTTAGTTTTTATTAAACATGGCTGTCATAAAAGTGATAAAACATGAAACTTTGTCTTGGTATTGAATTGATATCTCTTGTGAGGAGTGTGAGAGCGCGAGATAACCGAGATTAACGTTTATTTTAAACGTCGATTTATGTAAAACGTTAATACTGAATAATGCAACCCCAACAAATTTAGTAAAAACTTTACAAACCACCATGGGGATGTCATATATATTTAAACTAATTTTCAGTACGATTAATCGATATTAATCGATTGTTGACAACGATTAATCGATTATGAAAACGAACCGATGGGAGCAGCTCTACATCTATTTGTTGTAGTCCGCCAAGTCTTCACAATCCACCTTCATTCCCAGCTTCATATCACACCAAAAAAAACTTTCCTTTTGGATACTTTGTGGCCACTCATTTTCCAGACAAATGTTGACACTTTAATCTATTCGCTTGTGCAGAATAAGCAAACTCTTTCTGTGTATTATATTGCTGATGTTCTTTGGTTACATGCAAAAACAGCAATTTGTTTGAAGTGAGAAACGTTTTCATAAAGAAACTCAAGGTGATCCAGCATTGTCTAAAATGAGTATTTAGGAACTTGCTCATGTTCTCATGAGCCATTTTTGCATGTCCATGTGTCAATTGTGCTTCTACCTGCGAGCCATTTGGCCTTGTGTTCATGAGCCAAATGACCTAGCTGGTCATGGGCCATTTCAGCATCTTTTGTAAGCCTTTGAACATCTTCGGAGTTTCTCATGAGCCATTTGAATATGTGCATTTGTACATCATCTGAGTTCTTCCTTCTCACTAGTTATTTTCAGCATCTGCTCATGAGCAAATTGTGCAGAAGCTTGATTTTGATCATTGGTCAGATTAATAAGCCCTTTTTGAGAATTTGCTTTAATTAAAGCAAATCATAAAAGGTATTTGACGTATTCTTTGAATGTAAATGCTGTATACTGAGATTATATCAATTATTATTATACTGAGATTATATCAATAGGTTTAATTACAAGTCAAACTTCTAAACCTCTGATGAAAATAAAGGCCCAGCTTTAAACCCATAGCTACCCACACACTAATTTAATACGTCTTCTTTTTAAAATTATTGCATGATTAGCTATGGCTAGCCATTTGACAGCTTTAGGCTTCACCTTAATTTTCATTGTGTTATGACAATTTATGAAAGTTTGTTTCTGATGTCAAAATGTGACATAACCCTGTTGGCAAATTAAAATACCATCATGACACATGCTTACCAAAACCATCACACCAATAGTTGTACAATACTGAATCATAAAATTGTTATACTGACCATTCCACTTGAACCAATCATCCAATCCCAGTTGCCAGTTGTGTTTTGAAAATGTCAACAACAGGACGGAGTTTGGCATATTGTGACTGTCTTTGATTTTAAAATAGAAAGAGATGCACGTCAGACAGGTATTCTAGCTTTCTAGGTGCTGATGTGAAAAACGATTGGTACATAGCTACTGTATGGGCAATAATACATTGACCTTTTCAGGCAAATCAAACTTCTGTATACTTTTGAAACTTCTGTTACACTGTTTACAAAGCACTGTTGAATGCCGCAGTTGTTAGATTAATCATCCAAACTTTGCTCCTTCTTGTATATGCTGCACCGCTCCATGCATTATTTAAATCTTTCTGTTGTAAGTTTGCACAGCAGGATTCCATTTATACTGTTACTGTTTAGGGAGTTGAACTTATATGCGATAGAGGCTAAGAGGCATATTTGCAGAGTTTTAAATTGGTGAGGAAAAATCAATTTGCAAATTTCTTTGTGAAAATTTCAAGGAAATTTAAATTTTGCAAAGTCAAAACATTGACAAAATGGCAACCATTTCGTTGTGAATTTCGTGTGAATATTTCAAAAGATTTCAGTCACATTTCACCCACATTCTTTTATTACAAAAACATATTATTAAAGTACAAATGCAAATCAAATTTTTGACCCAAAGTTGTCGAGTTGTTGCAGAAAAAGTTTGTACATTGTTTGGAAATATGATTTGCAATTTTTACTATGACAAAACAATGTGCAAGTTGCACATTGTTTTGAACCGCCTGCCTGTTTCGTAAAGGTTTATCAGAAAAGTCAAGGAATAGGTATTGAAAAGTCTGGTAAAGAGATAGCAGAGAATGAACACTAAAGAGTTGGGAGCATAAAGGATAACTTTAGATAGACGAAAATTCACCTTTTCAAATTACCAATGAGTGTTACTATATTGTGAGATAAATTTGGGGAGCTGGCTAATGCTTACTCACCGAAATAACATGCGCCAATTGTTTAATCATAAACTACTTTATTCCATACGTTACGACAGCAAAGAATGCACAACATTTGAGATTTTTAATATTTTTTTCTCTTCAAATTCCACATCCCATCCCCAAAATGAGAGTAATACTTACTTCTGATTTCTGCGTTGTTTGATATGGTGAAAAACATTGGTGACGTCTCGTATTCTTCGAGGAGATTCCTCGATTTTGGCAGCAAGAAAAAGGCTTGCCATAGCGTACACCTGTGAAAATTGGCAGAAGAATATTGTCTGGATGACAATGAACTACGATAAGGAGTACAGATGTAATAGATGGAGTAATGTTACAGCATCTAGGCTGTGTTAAATATGCACAATGGAATTATTGAAGGTATTTTTAATGTTTTTGCATGACACAGCAAAACATTTATAATTTGGAAGTGGAATAGAACAACAGAAACAGAATTAGGGGATTTGTGTCAGATTGTACAGATGTTTCAGAATGGGACTTGGGGTTCAGATGAGATAGTACTAGGTTCAAATTACATGCGAGATCTTAACTTGCTGTCATTAAACAAAATTTGTGCAAAGGCTGAACTTTCTGATCATGTGTTTTTGATGGCATGTAATTCAGTTTTTAACCCAATAAGTCGCATGGTGCCCTAATGCATCCAACTTTATTATTTTACTCTGTCTAATGCCAGATGATTTTACTCGTCAAGGCGAGAGTGCTGGCACTCGATGGGTTAATGACATTTTTTTATGTTTTTGGTTTAGTAATTTCCAGTATGCATTTTATGTAGGTCTTCAGTATAGTTTGAAAAAATAACTATGTATTTATGGTAAATTTTAGTGTATCTTTGTAGCAAAGTTTACACTCAACGCCTGACAGCTGGAAAGTTTGGAAATTGCAGCCCCGAGATTTAAAAAATTTAATAGTAAATATATAAAAAGTATCAAAATTGCAAAACCGATATCTCGGTTGTGCGATACAGATTTTCCACACTGGGATTCAATGTACTCTGGAAAAATTAAGTGAGTGCAAAATCCTTTCATGAAAAGTTAATATCTGAGGATTATCCTGTAATAGTAATTTGTAAAATTCCCAGGTTTTTTTTCAATACTTGACATTAAAGCAGTTTATGAAGGTACACCCTTTTCAACCTCAATAATACGCATTTATATGAATGACAAGAGTCTTTAGTTTATAGTACAAAAATGCACAAAGACAAAGGCGCCACAATTCAATACAGAGCACATTTTAAGATTGACAAATTGAAATATATTTCTGTACATATGAAACAAATATTTAAGTACCATACCTCAACATCGTGGCGAATGAAAGATTTCGAGAAATAAAATCGCTGAAAGAGAACTTGGCCTGTCGCCATTGCCACCTGAATTTCAACAGGAAAAGATTAGGACCGAAAAATTTTCGTAAGTTTCTTTGGGGAAGCGAAAATACACAAGCATTTCGAACCGCAAAATCGCTTCAAAACAAGTTTCGAAAAGCACTAAAAATCTCGACTTAAAAGCGGTAAAGACTTCAATGTATCGAAGGCCTACAAATCTGGTCAAAATGCCTGTGTATTCAACCCCAAATAGGGAGAAATTTGTGAAACAATTCGCTTTTTACCTGCGGTAGTTTCAGGAGGATGCCTGCAGTTTGAATATACTCGCAGCCAACGATTCGTAGGTCCGTTTCGAGTTCGCTAGGCAATCCATCCAAAGCTGAGGGTGTCTTCTCGAGTTTGTCCGCCGGGATTATGCAATTTTCTAACGAAATAAACACGCTTCCGTAGTTGTAAACTTTTTGTCGAGCGGACGCCATTCTTCCCCCGAAACACAGCTGAACGTGCAACGAACGTTTTTCTGAACAGCGAGTTTCCCGCGATATCATCGCTCGAAAGATCTATTGGGCACGATCGGAAACCACCGTGTTTCACAAATGTTTTGTAATATTTCCTGAAGATCCTAGCAAATAAACAGCTTTTGGTATTTATTTTCAATACTAGAAGAAAAATAATGTTTCGTGGATACAATTTTATTATGTTTTTGCAATAAAATAGCTTTATTATTTGTTATATTTAGTAAAATTTAACTTCAAGTATGCATGCACGGCAAAAGATTAACGCTGTCGGAATAACTTCGTATCCGTGTTTGACAGATGGTATTTTTCGTCGCCCACATTTTGAATTGAAAGTGCGTAAAAGTGTCAAAAAATACGGAACGAAAGCGATTTACAGAGTTAATTCGAAATATTTCCCTTGAAAACGCTAGATAAGACAATAATTATGGTTATTAAGTTATGGTTGATGAATAAAAAGCTTCTACTGATTGTATTCGAATGAAATAATTAATAAATTTTGCAATTTCTTAAAGTCGCCAAAAAACCGTCTTTTATTTCTACAAATTGACGGATAGCGAAATTTGGTACAAAAGGAAATTTTGGTTTTTGAATTAGGAAAATTACTTTTGCAAAGTGGAAGCACTGTCAATAAAATGGAAGAACATGCAAGTTGAGATTGGAAATGGTGGATAAAAATAGAAATGACTCATCTGGGAAAAATGAAGAGTTGCTTTCGGAGCATAATATTTTGAACAAATTTCAAATTTTCCTTGACAATAATATACAAATCATAAGAGTGAGTTAAACTGTGCCATGAAACACATTATAGAATGAAAAATGAATTTTGATTGATAAAGTGGGCAAATTGATTGCATGTGAAATTATTTTTCATTTGTAGAATGCGGTTTGGATAATCGGTGGCATTGGTTTGGTAATCATTGTTAGAAGAACTTACGCTGTAAGTGTTGTGGGTTGCAGCAGTTGCAAGACAGATTGTTGGAATGGCACTACTAAAGTGCATGGTGGTCGGACTTGCGGCCCTGGGAATTCAGTGGCACAGTCGTCCAGGAAAGTGCTTTTCACCTTTGCGATTGTGGATCAGATATCTATTTTTATAGACTCTACTAAATTATCCAGTTATGCAATATGCATGTGAAAAGAGTCAATTCATAACATGTTGCTATATTAGTAAAAGAAATTTTGTCTAAGCAGTCACCAGTCAAATCCTAACCACACTACATACTGGATTCCTCATTCTAGCTGCCAGTACATATATACATACATAAATATCACAATTGTTGTAAACATAAACACTCAATGCTACTATGATATTGAGTTCCTTATATAGTAAACAGCAGCTGTATGAACTAAGAGATACAACTACCTGAAAAATACAAACAGTTTGTATTTTTAATGTAATTGTGTCTCCTACATGCTTTTGCTGTTGTTATCATTGCTACCTACATTGGCACTGACAATTCTTCATATATATGGTAATAGGCTACCTTCTAGGCCATTTAACTATTCTGATTAACCCAACTTTTAAAATTAGACTCTCTTTTAATGGCACAACTTTTATCCACAAGCCAAACTTCCTAGTAACATCTTTCTGCCGCGGCAGACAACATCTTTCTGCTTGCGCTGGGTATGGAAATTATATAATACACACTCTAGAACATTTTCATCTTAACATATTACGGAGTGTACAATTACACAAATAACATAACACTTGCAGAACTAGTACTGTTCGATGCTGAATTAATATAATATAACAGCTCTATGACTGTACAATCAAGAAAGGATTGCTCCTATCTACATTTCTTCTTTTCCTCTTATCTCTTAATTTAGGACCATGTCATCTTGCTTCTATAGTGTATTTTCTTCCACATATAAAAGTCTTGCACCATCCACCTTATAAGTCCATTCTCTTCCATAATCTACTTCATTTCAACACTCCATCTTATCGTTTGTCTTCTTCTGGATCTTTTTCTCCCATAGATTTTTCCATGCCCTCTTAGCTAAATAGCTCAGCAAATGGCCAAACCATCTCATTCTTGCTTCTACTTTCCTAACTATGCTTTAATTAAACTTCTACTCTTCTTCTAACCTCCTCGCTTATAAGATGCTCTCTAAGTGATATTCTGTATAGACATATTTATTTTTCATTAGCGTTTACCCAAGAGCGTGAAGCTCATGAGCTACGGGGCTCACGCGACACATTCTTACAATGAAAATTTTCACATTCAGAAAGTTGGACAACTGGATCTCTTATCAGCCAGATTAACACATATTCAACTATTTAAGAAAACCATAGGCGTACCGGGCGGGGGGGCGGGGGGGGGGCGGCAGCCCCCCCAGTTTTTTGGGCAGTCGGGCAATATTCGATCAACAGTCGGGCAATTTTGGTTTGCAATAAAAAAAAATGGGACAAATTCTGTAATTTTGACAAATTCTGTGTCTTCTTTGGCAAATTTTGTGATTTTTCGAAAATTTTTGTTATGTTCCGAAAAATATTGGTTGTCCGGAAAATTTTTTTGACCCCTAAAATGGTACACTGACCGAAATTTTTTTGGCGACGGGGGGGGGGGGAGGTCGCCAAAATAATTTTTCCGGAAAAAAATTTTTGGTACTAGTCGGGCAGAATCCCGAAAAGTCGGGCAATTTTCTTCCCGCCCCCCTAATTTTTTCCTTCCGGTACGCCCATGAAGAAAACGTTTAGTTTCCGTTATGTATTGTTGAACGTAAAAATATTCAGATTATCTAACGTATCCAAATTCGTAGAGCCGTGAAGAAAAATGTTGACTTTTTGTAAATCCGACAAGAGATACCAGTCATTGCCAAAAATTTGTGCAGTACTCGAGAGTACATTTTCGATCATAAATAGTAAATTTTACTGATCCATTCTAAACAAGGTTTTTAAGGTCTTCAAAACATCTCATTCCAGCTCCTAGTTTCTTGACTATGAAGTTTACTCCAGCTCTTCCTCGTTTTGACACGTTCTCGGAGTGATATTCCTTGCATCCATTTCATCATTCTCATTACAGATCTCTCTTCTGCACGTGTAAAAATCTCACGACTTGCCAACAAGATATGTTCGCAACAGGCTTGTAGCAAGCCTGCCAACAAGTTGTAACAATGTTGTCATTATATCAAGTTGCTGCAAGTTTGTCATGCACTCACAACTTGTTGACAAATTGTTGAATTGCAGGACGATAACAAGTTGTTGTTGGAACAACTTGTAACAAGTTTGTTGAGCTCAACAACCTTGTAGCAAGTTATCAGCAAGCCGTTGACAACTTGTCAACAAGCTGGGAACAAGCAGTGCGAACACATCCTGTTGACAAGTTGTTGGAAAAGCATTGCTACAAGTCTGCTGCAGGTTTTTTACAATTTGTGCGTTTTTAAGTCGGTAGCATTTCTTTCCTCAGAAAAGGTTTGCTCTAAAATTTTTGCTTCATCTAGCTGCATCATTTCACGAAGCAGTCATCCATACCAGAAATATACTTCAGAAACAATGTCACATTGACTGGGAAGGTCGTAAAGGTCCACAATAATGGCTGTCTGGGTATCCTACACTTGCCTTTGCTGTGGAGAGCAAGAATAAATTACATCTCCAATCCAGGTAGTAAAAGAGACGCCATTCAGTGAATGTTATGGGGCACGAATTCTCTGTATAAAGAAGAATAAGCATTATTTTCCCACTCTGATAATTGGCTGAGTTGACGACCATCTTGCTGTACGAACTCGATAGACTGACCGGCTTAATGTCAGTATTTTCGATTTCGTAGTCCTAAGCATATCTCTTTCTGTATCTAGATTCAAGCTTGTTAAATGTTAATGTAACTGGAATTGAGTTACAAAGTGGTGGTGTTGATTATCTTAATACGCAACTACCAAACCAAAACATTAAGTTTCAACTTCTTGGCAAGGATGAATGTGATAATATAGAATCAATTATTTCTCAAAATAAGGTGTGTATGTAGTCCTTCAAAGCCAGTGCTTGGGAAAACTATAGGAAACGTTGTTTCTTTTAATAGCCATGTTTCCCGAAGGTGAGCAAACCAGGAAACATTGTTTTCTACCCAATATTCTCCGAAGGTGGACAAACCAAGAAAGTTGAAGAAACATTGTTTCCTAGCTAGACAAGTTTCTGGGATTATGGACTAATTTGGGAAGCAAAATATGTTTCTGAATTTGTTTGTAAACATTTTTGCTTCTTATAAAGCCAAATTTGTCCCAACAATGTTTTCTAGTTTGCCCAGACCTTTGAGCGGGAAATATTATTATGAAAATAAGAATCTTCCAATTATTCTATTTTGAAATTCAAAGCCTTCGATCATTGTTTTATCAGGGCTGGTTGCGAAGGAGATCCTGTATAAATGAAGAAATAATCAGTCTTGGTTTTGCCACAGCAAAACACGTTCCGGCCTTGTGCGATGTCAAAGCATACAACCTGCTTATTGAAAGACTAGTCAAAGCCGAAGTGAAAGCAGTGAAGAAGAAATCTGGTATTTGGAAAGATGATGTAAACGATGGTATATTCTACAGGACTTGGTCGTGGTTAAAGAAGAAAGTGTTTAGAAGATGATGGATTGGTACAGAGTCTGAAATGACAGTCGGACATCAGACTTTTTCCGAACAAAAGTACCAATCAGTTTTCTTGAAGTAACTATGAGTTAACCAAAGAATGCACTGATACGATCAGTCCGCAAAGAAGGCACAATTGTTAAATTTAGAAGTATTTAACCATACTGTAAATAGTGTTTGCAATAAAGTATTATTTATTGACGGACAATTAATGTCTGCATGTTATTTTAGGCTCTGTTGATATTATTTAAAAAATATGAGACAGAGTAAATGGTAGTACGTCAGTTTCAAAAATGTTGACACTTTTGTAGGCAGCAAATAAAACTGCATCTTTCAATTCAATTTATTTGCCTTCGAATACAAAACATCCACATATATATCAAATGAAAAGGAGACCACCTTTTGTTGCTGATAATCTTCTTTTAGCTTTGTTGCCTTAAATTCCATGAGCTTTATTTATAGCTTATATACCAATGCATTTATGGTTGAGAAATTATTGTTACAGTTTTGCTATTCAGCTTTCATTTAAAAGCTTTCAAAAATTATTGGTGGCGAGGGAGGGGGCGGTAGCCCTCCGGCTCCCTTTGGTGTCCACCATTGTGTCAATAGACTTGCAATTAGCTGCTGCAAGCTTATTGAAACCGGATGAAAGTTATGGCAATCATTGGAATATAATAAAAAGCAGGAATACTGTTATTGAAAACAATAGATTCCTTGGTTCGCATGCACTAAAATTGTTTTTGTTCGTCTGCAAAATGAACTCAAATTCAATATCAAACGATTCGGTTTTTTATCTTCTTTTATATATTCGATTTTTGAATTATTTTTAAGCAATCACTCATTAAAACTAATTCTTCTATACTACAATAAAGTCTTTTTATATTACGTTCTTTTTCTAAATTCTCATTTCTGCCGCGTTACTAAATTACTCGATAAAGACGATATTCCTACATTAAAATAGTAAATTAGGAAACAGATATACTATTCTACAAGAAAATACTCAAACTAAAACTACTAATTCGGCATGGCAAATCAGTATTTTTATTGTCCATTTTGAGTGTCATTTATACCGAGAGTTGGTTCTGTAGTTTGAATATTATAAGGATAAAGAAGGTATATACAGTAAAATCCGGATTTTAAGAAACTACTATTTTAGAGGTCAGGGGGCGAATAGGCTCTTACATGCATGCATGCTTATTTGATGCATAAGACGAGTTAAGCCTAAGATTCTAAGAATCTTCAAAGGATTCTTAAGCCCCGTTTACACTACGCTCAATTTTTGTACGGCACGGATAAAATTGGCACCCGTACCACTTTTTTGGTTCTTGGACTACCTATTTAGGTAGTCCAAGAACCAAAAAGTGGTACGGTACCAAAAATTGTAAAGTCGTAGTGTAAACGGGGCTTAGCCAAATAGTTAGTCCAAGAACCAAAAAAGTGGTACGGGTACCAATTTCATCCGTGCCGTACCAAAAATTGAGTGTAGTCTAAACGGGGCTTTAGACTCATATACTACCACTAAACAGTCATATTAGAAATTGAAAAAGCAGTCATAACCCCCCTTTATTCCATATCTATTACTTGTCTACCACATTGGAGTTTTCCAAATTTCCAAATTGGTTGTCAAAAAAATAGATTTTTATATAAATGGTAAATTTCAGACTGTAGATTGTTTTTGTACGCGGGATTTTACTGGAGCATGTATCTATATGTATGCTCAGATTCCAGAGCGAGAACCCCGACGGCTGGAATCTGAGCCTAGTATCTATGGTGCTTTGTATCGTTAAGCATTCAAGTCAAGAATATCCCTTCATTTTATAGAAAATATGATTCTAGTAATTATTTTACCAACCAGTTTTTCGTCCGTACCAACCTTTGGCGGGGCTGTTGACATGATCGCGATTTGTCCGGATGGGATGGAAGGCGTGATGATTTTGATGTATTGAAATCAAGGCCGGATTTTGGTGGAAATAGTGGAGGAGGTGGAAAAAATTTTAGGGGAAGTGCAAAAATTCTCACGGGAGCTGCAAAACGATCTCAGGGGAGATGCGCACCTCCCAACACCTCCCCTCAAAATCGGGCCATGATTCAAATAATTCACTCTTGGCTACTGAGAACGAAGAACTCAAATGTTGTAGAGAAGATCTTGTAGTTCAAGAAGATTATTACTGCGGCTTGAACAACCTTTCGTTTACAATACTGTAATCTATCTATCACTGTATAGGAAAATAATGTAATTCTGCTGAATCGTGATTTGAATACATCAAAATCATCTCTCCTCACATCGTCACGGCAAAACCGGATCATGTAAACAGCCGAACCCTTAGTCTTAGACCTAATTATTCAGAAGTAGCTAATTTTCGACATATCTGGGTTCATCATCATCATCAAAATCTGCATCAAGCGGTTCTTTCTTGTTTTCTGGCTGTATTTGTTTCATGTCGTAAAGTTTGTCGGGAGGTGGAGGCATTATCAACTTCACTTCGTCTTTATTATTGGAGTCTTCGTCTTTACCTTCAACACTGTTATGTATTCCGTACATGAAGTAGATCATCAAACCTAGGGAAGAAAAGATTATGAGTTACACATCTCGAGGGTAAAGACCTACCTAAAATGCTCATGTTTTGTGAATTTTGTGATTGGCTTTCAGAAACAAAAATGATCATTGTTCGTGACTTGTTCTTTATAAAGACGATTTCTATAGTTTTATTGTCCTTCATTGTTATAATCGACCAACCACGAGGCTGGATAGTAGTATAGGAAAGATGGTGACCCCATCTCGACCGGTTTGTGCCAGTGTGGGTAGCGACAACAACAACAGCTGCGGATTTAAAGCCGTTTTCCACTTCGCCCGTATCGAAACGTACTGGTGGGCATGCGTATAGATTGAAAATAGGTTGATAAATCACGTACTTCCGGGTGTATTCGCGTATCAAAATGAAAAGTTCGTCGCAAGTTAACTTTTTGGCGTACCTCGGAAGTAATAAGCAATCAATAATGACTAAATTTATTTTTTTTATCACGTTTCGGTACTGTACGCTTGAAGTGGAAACGGGCTAGAGTCATACAGCTACCTCAATGAAAAATGTAATATCTCCTGGGCCGCACAGAGAAATTTGGGAGCCCGAGGCAAATTTTATCGTCAAAAATTCTTAACGTTATATATGTGAGCTCTTTTAGAGATTGATCCCCATTAGGACAGTACAATTAGCAAGATTATTTCCCTACGATTTTGAATGCTTTCATGTATAACATTTTCAATGCATATTCCGTTCTTAAACTGAGGGACAATTTTGAAATCTAGAGCCCCTAGAATAGCAAATTCCTGCATTCTGGGAGAATACTTAACCAGTGGTTTCTATGCACATTTTACTTTAACTTTACTTGGAGGCCCCCTTTAGCTGGGACCCAGGGCAAATTGACTCTTTTGCCTCCCCCCCTCCCCCCCTCTGGGCGGTCCTGGATATCTTTCTCAATGAGATACACATTCTATAATCCACGCTAATCGTTTACATGACTTCAAAATCATATGTAAGGTAAAAGAGTAAAGTAATACTTGCCAAAAGTTTAATTATGACAGACAGAACAGAATGTGACGTTAATTCTTCAAAAGTAGACTAAGAGAGTTTATTAAACAAGAGCATTTTTGACAATACGGACGTCACGCATACATAATTTATATAGCCGTTAATCATGGCGTCATCAGTTCCTGCTTGAACTAAAAAACAACAGTCAATGCAATTTCAGTTCGTAAATCGTACTGACCACTGTGTCATAATTTGTTTTCTAATATAGCAGTTCTTGTCTGTGCTGTAATTTAGAAAACTGTGTTGTTATGAAAATGGTTTAGCAATAGTACAAAAATTATTCTGGAACTTACCAATAACCAGCCATACAGCAAATCGTATCCAGGTCATATATTGCAACTTCAACAGTAGAAATACGTTCACCATAATGCTGGCCAGAGGAAGTACTGGTACACATGGTACCGTGAATGGAAATCTGGCACCATTGGTTGGCTGGAGTACCATAATCACCACACCCATTATAATGACCACCCCACTCAGTGTCAAGGTTGTTATTGCCCATGGATCCTCCCCTAGAAGATTGCCCCAGGCACCGATGAAGACCGCACTCACCCCTCCCATACCGAATATGATCAACGCAAGCGATGCTGATGCTATGCAACTGGATCGCGAATCTGGTTGAATTTCCGAGATGTCGGCGATAGCATTGGATTTTGAATCCGCGGTATTTGAAGAGTGCGGACTCAAGGATGAAATACTTGATGTATCTAACTTCAAATAATCGTGGAATGCATCTGGGTTGGCTTTGCAACAGAACACCCGGCTTGCAAACATATCATTGCTCGATTCTTCTATGCTCTTAACTCCCGGTTGGAAACGCAGTGCGATCACAGAGACAGCCACTAACGTGTAAGCCATAAGGGTACCGATGCTTAGCATCTCAACGAGTTGCTTTAGGTCGAAAAGCAGGGCAATGAAAGCAGCTAATACGCTAGCTGCGACGATAGCCCGAGCCGGAGTGCTGGTGGTCTTGTTGACTTTTGAGAAATAGGTAAAGAGTAAGCCATCTTTAGCCATCGCGTAGATGATTCGTGGTACTGCAAACGTTCCGCCAAGGAGAGCACCAAACAGCGCGGCGATTCCACCCGCAGTGATAATATACTGCGCAGCCTAATAATAATGATATTAACAATATTAGTACTAATAATAAAGAACTGTATTTAATTTGGGTAACAGTAATCTGCATAGT
>CACRXK020010308.1:0-17845 GCA_902702795.2 Paramuricea clavata | reverse complement strand
CGTGTTGACCGCGCAGACGAAAAAACAATAGAAAGGAACTGGAACTGAGTCCCAAGTTCACCATCTTGATTTCATTTTTTGAAATTTCTATATTTTACTTAATTATTTTAATATATTTAATCTTTCACTTCTATACAGAACAATTCTTCGATGCCCTCACAATATTTATACACAAAACGACTTAAAATTGAACACAGACTAACTAGCGGATGGATAGTTAAAATACATTTGGATAACGAAGTCGATAAATTTGAAAATTTCATATTCATGACCATAATAAATTCATTAATTTTTCTAAACAAACAAACATTTAGAACAAATAATTCGCTGTACAAAGCCTTACCAAATAACATTAAATCTTTCTTACACTTTAAAGTCGACCAACACGCGTTTATTTCTTCAAAATACAGATATTTTGTTCCCTTTCATACGTATTTTGGCTTGAAAACTTTTCGGCCATTTTGAAATTTCAAATCCTTTCCCGCCGTCCCGCATCGCGCGTGTTATTATAATCACTCACCCAGTGTGACCAGGTTTTTTCAGGGGCAATTACCACATCCGGCTGCATAAAATTACTACATTGGGTCAAAAATTACCACGGTACCATGGTCCCAAAAATGTTGGCGAGCAGGGGGAGATCAAAAAATATCTTTGCGGACAAGCACCAGTTAAATTAAGGTCCAAAAAATTTTTCCCGACAAATTCCTGTTAAAACATGGGCAAAACCCTTTTTTTTAACCAAAATCTGTAAAATTTTGTAGGTCTGGAAATTTTAGGTCTGGAAACAGTACCAACTAGAGGGCACTCAGAGACTGCATACCTCCGCCTACGCGCAAAATATTGAAGTAATCTATTGTTATTAGAATTTGAATGGCTGGTGCATATATTATGCACGTCCTAATTACGCATTCAGTATAAGTTTTATTTAATTGACCGGGAAAAGCAAGACAAACTTTTGTTATTTCTCATTCAATTTTAAACCAAATTCAACCAAATTTTAATCAGTTCTTCCTTAGCCGATGGTAAATGCAGTCACAAAATTTCGTACGGATATGTTTGGTATTTCTTGAGTTATCGTGCTCACAGACAAACACACACACATACACACACACACACACACACATACACACACACACACATACAAACCCAGATGATTACATAACCTCCTGGCGGAGGTAAAAATAGCTGACTTACATCTTAATTGACTTTTTTAGCAATTTTCAGATTCAATAACCACAATTCCAAAAATTACCGTAGTAATTACCACAAATTTCAAATTACCACAATCGTTCAAAAATGACCAAAAATCACCACGGTAGTAATGAAATTACCACATCTGGTCACACTGCACTCACCTGACCGATATATAAACTGGATGACTAGTTTTCACAGTTTTACTGCAGTATTTACCAAATTATGAGCAAATACGTTGATAAAATTTAGTTTTCATTGCTTTTATATGATGATTTATAGTACAGGATGTATTTTTCGTTATTTTCACTGCAGTAAATGACAAAAGACTACAAAGGACTTTGTATATTGACTGTGAAAGATAGCTATTCCACATTTATAATAGTTGGGTCCCTAAAACGTGGAAACCTCTTTGCGTACAGTGTAAATAGGCATTGACCATGGTCTTGTTACCATCCTGCCGCTACTGACAGTGTAAAACCATGTACTGTATCTATTTTTATTGTAGTTTATTTACGAATTTTAATTATAATTGGAGAAATCTGTGATACCAAACTGGCCTTGCCAATTTTTAATTTTTCCTATTTGGCATGACGCAAACTTGTCGTGGTAAGAATCAACCAAAATTAATAAAACATTGATGACATAATTTCTTGGCAGAAATGAAATACTCTGAAGTCTGTATTTTGTTTGTACTCGCTGTATTAACTAAAAGATTGAAACAACAAAAGTCATTTTATGACTAATTTTGAATGCAACGCAAAGTATGCATATACTATGTATGAAGTATTTGATAGTTCAACTAACACCCAAACTGTTCATTGAAGAACACTACCTACACTAAATCCCCACATTTGAACTACCACGAAGTATAGGGTTGTGGTGTATATGATTCAATCTAAACTACTCTTCAATCAACTAATGCTTTGTTAAAAAAAGAAGTTTCGTAAATCGTGTCCATATTCGTGTCCGTTTCATTTATCCTTCGCTCAAGTTCAGTTTGTTTCACTCAAATTCCAATGGGTATGTTATTTGGCGTTTGTTATCCCAGGCGTAAAGAACCTTCTCACGAGGGTTGTATGTGACCATGCTGTTGTATCCAAACTTGTTGACAAATTTGATGCCTGGATTGGTCCCAGATCTGGTAGTAGTATCATAGGCGTAGTTGATTGTTGTTGTGCCAGAACTGTAAGTGTCGATGCTGTAAACAACACCACATGCGACAAATGCATTTCCCATGCTCGTCATGGGCTCAGAGGACACACGACAGAAAGTATGCAGGGTTGACAGGGTCAAAGGATCGAGCTGGGTGGCACACAACTTTCCACTGTAACTCGAGTACGAATACAAAGCCCACAAACCGCTTTCGTCCACTGATAAATCCATTGTGTTGCGGCTACTCAATGGATAATAATACTTTCGTGGCTTAATTGACCCATGAGGATATGCTTGCCTGGTAACCTTTTCTTTAACCAAGTCGTACTGTACGATATACTTCGAGTTTGCCCTGTAACATAAATTTGTATAGGTCATTAAGAGAACGTATACATTTAGGCAAAAGATACATTCCGTCTTAATTAAAGCCAATTTTCTAGAATTTTGATTATACAGGAAAAAGTGTCCCACAATAGACATGATTCTAACTGAATGAAAAACATTTCAATGAACAATTCTTGTTCTACAGGGTGTATAAAAAAAACTGAACAGATTTGAAATTGCTCTCAATTTCGCAAAACACCTATTTGTATCCGTGTTTTATACATATATAGTTTCCTTGGGTACTTATAATGTAGAATAATGAAAAAGAATTCTCAAACTCAAATTTTGTGAACCAGGGGGTGTATCTTTTCCAACAAACTAAAAATGGCTCGCGCACAAAATTTAAAAGTTGTAATCATATTTTGAGATAATAGATCGAAAATTTGTTGGGTTTCAAATTACTGTACAAAATTTCAGACAATTTGGTTTAGTTTAAGCCTTTAACTATTCATTTTATTTTAAAAAATCAGCCTTTCGCATGCTTAATTAATGCCTTTACCTAATTTGCATATTGCTGACATATGCAAATTAGGCAAAGGCAATATTAAGCATGCAAACAGATGATTTTTAGGAAAAATGTAACTTTGCGTGAATAGTTAAAGGGGCTTAAACTAAACCAAATTGTCTGAAATTTTGTACAGTAATTAAAAACCCGACACATTTTCCATCTATTAACTCAAAATATGATTACAACTTTTAAATTTTGTGCGCAAGCCATTTTTAGTTTGTTGGAAAAGACACACACCCCTAGTTCACAAAATTTGAGTTCGAGAATTTTTTTTCATTATTCTACATTATAAGTGCTCAAAGAAGCTATATACATAAAAAACCGGATACAAATAGGTGTTTTGCGAAATTGAGAGCAATTTCAAATCTGTTCAGTTTTTTTTATACACCCTGTATAAGGCCAAACTGATTGGTACAGACCTGTTAAAGTAAAGATACCGTCCATAGACAACAGATCCTGAACCATCAAAACCATATGGTAGGGTGTAAGTTTTGGCAACCTCTCCAGCTTTGAAGTGATCCATGTCTTCAAATTCCAAAACTTTATTCCCATAAAAGTTATTCATGTACCAAATCTTCTCTGGACCAAGCAATCCAAGAGGATCTCTCATCCATGTTCCGTAATAATATCCAGAATGGTGATGTACGATTGGTTCACCCACTTTCTTAATCTTGGTGCACTTGTCTAAATGGATTTTGTATACAAGTACAAGATAACAAAATAATATTAAACATGATAAATAATGACAGGAACGTCCGCGATAAGTTGGTACATGAAGTTTTATGAAATCTTTTCATTCCAATCCCAATGCTGCAGAAAAAAAAAATATTGTTTTTTCGAGGGAGGCAAATTTGAACTCGCTTCGGAATTAGACCACAAGATTAAAAGAAATTTAAACCACAAGATTAAAATATTATGAACTGCACAAACTGAAGGTTCAAAATTAAAACGAAAAAGTACTTAATATCAGTTATTCAGTCGCACAGTATGAATAAAATTAATTGCTTCAATATAAGAAGATATTCTTTAAAATATATAAAAATATGCAGTTCTTAAGACATTTTACCTTGGGAATTCTCATTAACTTCATCCTGCAAACTGGTTATGGCTTTACTTTTTTTCACGGTTTCTTCCAGTATCTACATAACCAAATTTTTAAATACTGAATAATTCATTATGTTCCAAACACCAAAATTTCTTCCCTAGAGGTTCAGCAAAGATGTAGTGTTACAAGTTACAACAGAAGGAAACCTAAACTAAACTTAATTTATTTATACTGGATATCTGTATCAGTTCTAAACTGTTCTTCCTGGAGGTCCAGTAAGGATCATCTCTTATTGATCCAGTGTTACTACAGGAGAAAACCCAAACTAAACTAACTTTATTTATACTGGATATCTGTATCAGTCCTAAACTGTTCTCCCTAGAGTCCAGTAAGGAACATCTCTTATTGATCCAGTGTTACTACAGGAGGAAACCTAAACTAAAATAACTTTATTTATACTGGATAGCTCTATCAGTTCTAAACTGTTCTCCCTAGAGGTCCAGTAAGGATCATCTCTTATTGATCCAGTGTCACTGCAGGAGGAAACCTAAATTTAACTAACTTTATTTATACTGGATAGCTCTACCAGTTCTAAACTGTCCTTCCTAGAGGTCCAGTAAAGATCATCTCTTATTGACCCAGTGTTACTAAAGGAGGAAACCTAAGCTAAACTAACTTTATTTATACTGGATAATTCTATCAGTTCTAAACTGTTCTTCCTAGGGGTCCAGTGAGAGTCCTTATTGATCCAGTGTTACTATACAGGAGGAAACCCCTTCTGGTTATGGAATGAAAAACAATTTTCAGCCAAAAATTTAACTTACATGCAGCTTTGCCAATTCCAAGCTAAGATCTCCAAAACTTTGTTTCGTTTTACTACGATAACCTTTGAGACTGCGTTTAGTATCAGCTTTCGTGTTTTCATCCTCACCCTTAGTTTCTTCAATTATTGGACTTTCATCTGGATGATCTGGTGCTTGCTCGTCACGTTTAGTTTGTTGTAAGGCGTCGTAACCCTAAACATAATACATACATCGTCAGTCCGTGTAAATAATCTATTAAACCCTCTTAAATAAGCCCACCCATGCACACTCGCTCTTCAAATCATCTACCCTCTTCACAACAAATGTGAACTGATTGAATTTATTAACTGTTCAAGTTCATGTTAGTTTAATTCACAGTATGGTGACTTGAATTTCTCAACAGAAGTTATAGCAATAGACCAAGTAAACCAACTTAAATTTGGTATGCAAAATTTCCCATTTCAATGTTTATTTACACTTTTGAGAGTTAAACCAATGAAACCAAAATACAGTAAAGCCCAGCATAAAAGAACGAGTAAATATTGACTCCAGGCTGAAGTGGTTCTTATATAATCTTACTTCACACTATACCTTTTTCTATTCTACACATTAATAGGGACTGTTGTTGCATAAAACTATTGCTATAACACTAATGTGGTTCTCGTTACATATATCTAAACTTAAAAAAAAAACTTTTAAAAACTTGTATTTTGGGTGCTTAATTACCCAAATTTCAGGCTGGTGTTTCTTAACCTACTAGTCCTTTTATGTGGGGCTTTACTGTATTGCATTTCTCAAAAGTGCAAATAAACATTGAAATGGCAATTTGCATACCTAGTTAAGGTGGCTCGATATAGTTATCACAAAAACCCTGCTCAAGAATCGCGAACTCAAAACCGGGTGACCATTTTTACGCGCAGGTCGCGGAAACTGATTAACAAAATCAAAGAACTTCCAAAATGACCTGACGTGAGCAGTTGCTCGCGCCATATCACGCCATTGCGCGTGTTCTGTAGCGTTTTATGGCAATTGCTGACGTCATTAGAATTTTCTATTTTAGAAAAACGATGCGTTATATCTCTTTATTTTGTCTGGTGACCTATGTTCAAATTTTACATGCTGTATTGCACCGCTAAAAACTTTCATTATACAAAAAATTAAAAAATTCTGTAATGCAAACAAAAATTTTACCGAAGAATATGACATTTTTGCATTTTCCAAAAAAATGGCATTACAGAATTTTTTTATATTTTGCTAATTGTTAGCTTTTCGTCCAAGTAAAATAATGCACGAAAAAAAATTGGGGGTCACCATGCTTTTTTTCCAACTATACGAGACGATAGGCCATTTTGGAGTCAATTTCGTATACGTATGTCGTCATAGCAACGAACTATCTGTTACTAAAACGAATATAATTTGAAAGTAGAGTTATCAAAATATATAAAAAACACAATATCTGCTGAATAAATCCTAAAAATGCGTAGTTTGAACATGTCAAAGTATTAAACACCTGAATTTTTGAAAACTGTATCGAGCCACCTTAAGCTGATCTATTCATGATTGGTCGATAAATAATGATATAATGCAAATATAATGCTTATTTAGTGTACACCAAAAAAAGGTATACAATTACCTTGGCTTGATCTTGGTTTGGTTCAGGCAAAGCCAAAGTTTACAGTATAAACATGGCTTAGCTAGTCCCTGTCTAGTTATCTAACATTTCATTCGAACAGGCTACCATGCATGCTTCATACAACATACAAACTTACCAACATGCCGGCATATACTTACCAGCAAAAACGGCAACGCCAAAAAGAGTACCAAGACTTTGAAATACATTTCAGTCTGAGTATAATTTCTGAATTACTTCTAAATATAAGAAAACAGTAGGGTAGTTTAAAGCAGATATGTGGAATACTGTATAATCACTAATATTAATAATGAAATGGCAAACTTAACCATGAGATAAGGGAAAATGTTCACCAAATCCTGCATGAAACGCAGTCGAAAGTATATTACTGTATTATATTAAGTGTATTCCAATAAAGGGATATCAGAATTTTAGTTGGTAGTATATTATATAGAAAATATAAAGAAATCAGCAAGCAGTCTAGGCAATGTTAGCAAAATAAAAACCAGGAGTGAAATGGTTGACGTTGTGATAAACTACAAAAAATATACAAAACAAACTTAGGACGTGATATTGGGTGGAAACTTTGAACAAAATCAAACTTCATCAATATTTTGCAATATCAAATCAACATTACCCATCATAATGTTCAACTAAACGAATCCAATAATGCTGCATATGCATACAACACTGAAGAATGCTTTTGGAGCGAAATTTTTTTACCAAAGTCAAACCTAATCCAACATTACCCAACATGCATATATGAAATTAACAGACCCAACAATGCTGTATCCAATAATGTAGGATAATTGATTGCACTGTGGACCAACCGCGATGTCGAGCTGGTATAGTTGAAATGGCCTTAATTTGAACACACTACCTATACATTAAATTGAAATATACAGTCAAACTTACCAAGCAGTTTTCTTAAGAATTTGATGTTCTCTTCGCGATGGCTCCTGTAATTCTGTGCGTAACTTTGAGCAAACGTCGTATATAATATGATTCATCATTGCATGGGACATTGACTGACGGTTTCAGCAAATTTCTCTCAGGGAGATCGAAGACACAATGCAATATTTAAACTAGCTTCGTCACAAAGTTTGCTTAACCGGGTCGGAGATAAGGAGATTAAGGTGATTTGAAAGTTTCTTGAAGTAGATTGCATACCCACATAAGTGTTACCATTTCACTTAATTGTCAAACTAGTTTTGAGAAATCCAAGCCATGATTTTGGGACAATTATAGCCACAACACTCATGCAGAAAATAACAAACTAAAACTTCACAACGGTGCATGGATACACATTTACAGCAAGCTAAAAATATCTTTAAACACGAAGCTCGTTCTTCTTGGATTCCTAGGGATGACAATTCATTCGTTTATTTGTCCTAACAGAAAACCTACATTATAAACTTAATTTATACTGGAAAAATGTTCCACATTGTGATGAAATGTTAGATGATAGTAACAAAGTATTCAATTCAATTTATTAATTTACCACTTCATTCAGTTAATTTACTTGATTATTGTAATAAAATTTAGGTATATTTATATTTATGTATGTTATATTGAAAGGAAAGAGAGTGGGGAGATCTCAGGAAGTCGAAGACTTGTATTAAGAGGCCATCTCATTGTTATTCAGAACTGATAAAAATTAAGCCAAAATGTTTTTTGTTTCGTTGTTTAAAATTGAAGCTCCTATATTGACAAGTATTTGCACAAATTGTTTTCAATAAAATATTTTTGCAATTTTCGTTTGAAAGAAGAAGTGATATTTATTCCTGTTATTGATGAAGAAAGACAATGGACCTTTCCCCTTATAACTAAAATTTTGGTCTATAGACAAGTCTAGACAAAAATTTCATCACAGCTTGAAAGAGCATCACAAAATTAGTAATATTCCAAAGTTTCGTTGCGAAATGTTGTAAAATGAGAATAATATAGCCCTGCGAAATTTGCAATTTTCAGTCATTTTGTATTACAAACGGAAAATTGATGCCCCAACACCCGATTGGGCTGTCAATTTCCCATGCGTAGTACAAAATGACTGAAAAACGGCAAACTTCGCAAGGCTATATTATCCGCATTTTACAACACTTCGCAACGAAACATTGGAATATTACTAATTTTGTGATGCTCTTTCAATCTGTGATAAAATTTTTGTCTAGATCAAAATTTTTGTTGTAAGGGGAAAGGTCCATTCCATATTTTCGGACCCTGATGTAGGACAGTTTTATGTTAGTTCGACATGCACGACACCTATATTTGGCCCCCTGATGTATAAGATAGTGAATTGTTTTATGTTTTATGTTATAGTTCGACATGCATGCACATAGTAACTGTTCAGAATGAAATATCCAACTACAGTATCAGGGCATATTTTAACTATGTAACTACTGGGCATTTACACCAGTAGACCCTTTGCTTGCCCCATGCAGTAGTGAAACAATATTTTCAGATGAGCTGGGCCCTTCTGATCATGAATTAAAAAGTATCCTTGTTGAAAAAGCTGCATCTGCCTGCTTTAATTCTCCTCTCTGGCTCTCACATTCTCGACACTCCATCTTACAAAAGTCAGCACAGCATAGACAATGATGTACGCGCAACTGTGTGAGGAAAAGGCCCTCATTGAAAAGGCCCCAGTAGTTGTAATTTCTTAAAAAATGCCCCCACAGAATAGCACATAAATGTACCCATGGCTTCTCATAGATCATAATAAATTATTCCACCCCACTATATGTTTTTTGTCAAAATCAGATTAATATGATTCATCATTGCAAGACGTTGACTGACGGTTTCAGCAAATTTCTCTGAGGAAGATCGACAACACAATGTGAAATTTAAACTAGCTTGGTCACAAAGTTTGCTTAACCGGCTCAGAGATAAGGAGATTAAGCTGATTTGGATGTAGATTGCATGCCCACATAAGTGTTACCATTTCACTTAATTATCAAAATCCCAGCCATGATTTTGGGATCCTGGCCTATCATAAACTAAGTGAGTTTATCATAAAATTTTCAAGCTTATACAAAAGTCTTCTAAATAATTAATATATATATATAGGATAAATTCATTTCCACGTAAGAATATTATCTCAGGATAGACTTGTCTACACAAGTACATTTCCTAAAGGCGATGCATGAATATAGATAGCTATACAGTCACATATGCAGTGGTATGGTGGCAAAACTCTCAGTGTGTTAAATTTACAGCCAACTGAATGCTTTATAATGGATGAATTTCTTTTAAACACTAAGCTGTTCTTCCTAGCTGGACTCTATTTTTCTACAGGAGGAAACCTAAACTAAACTAACTTTATTTATATACTGGATAGCTCTATCAGTTCTAAACTATTCTTCTTAGAGAGTAGACGTCCAGTATATATAAGGATCATCTCTTATTGATCCCGTGTTACTATACACATGCAGGAGGAAACCTTAAAACTAACTTTATTTATAATAGATAGCTCTGTATATCAATTCTATGTATTGTCATTTAGGTCTGTTGGCACGCTGCGGCTATGGAAACAGGCAACTTTAGATGTGCTTATATGTGTATTATAATGATGAACAATGAATGGGTGACATAACTATCAAACATCCATCACTTGTAGTTACATATATGAAACTTCCCAGACACTACAGTCTAATTAGCAGGGCATTTTTTGATACCGTATAGTGCGGTGGGGGATTTTTCTAGTGCCCCGCTACTCGAGGAAAAAGGACTTGCTGCCCCAGTTGACTGCATGGCTATAGTTATAACTATATATACATCATATGTATAATTGTTTTAGTTTGTAGAAAACAACGCATTTATTTATTTAGCAAAGCTTTTGACCCATAATAAATCAATTATATTTATTATATCAATAAAATAGACCTCATGAGTTAGGGCGGGGCCTTTCGCACATTTTTCCCTATCATCGAAAATTTCTCAAAAAATGCACTGAAATTTAATGCATAATGCATGATTATAGTAGAGCTTTCGCTGTGACCAACATCGGTGTCCTCGCAGACTAATTGATTGCATGCAGAATACAGAATTATTTAATATTTTATTAATTTTAAAATAGTTATAATTTTGAGTATATTGAGTGTCTCGCTCACTGGTGAGCGGATTTGCCAACAGGCTATTGCCCAATTTGATAGGGGATCCGAGGTACCTACGATTTAACGTCCTCATCCGAGGAGACACGAAAGTCTAACAATGGACCTTTAACCTTATAACTAAAATTTTGATCCGATAGACAAAAATTTCATAACAGCTTGAAAAAGCATCACAAAATTAGTAATATTCCAAAGTTTCGTTACGAAATGTTGTAAAATGCGGATAATATAGCCTTGCGAAATTTGCAATTTTCAGTCACTTTAGATTACAAACGGGAAATTGATACCCAAATCGGGTGTTTGGGTATCAATGTCCCATTTGTAATCTAAAATGACTGAAAATTGCAAAATTCGCAAGGCTATATTATCCGCATTTTACAACATTTCGCGACGAAACTTCGGAATATTACTAATTTTGTGATGCTCTTTCAAGCTGTGATGAAATTTTTGTCTAGATCAAAACTTTAGTTTTAAAGGTCCAATTCTTTCTCCTCAATTATTTGAAGACCTTGGGTAGAGGTCCAACCAAGGATTGAATCCAGATCTCCCAGTTTGAAAGGCAAGCGTTGAAGCGTGGTAAACACATGTGCTGGTTCAATACTAATAAAAATACTACACTAATACTAATAATAATAATAATAATAATCTGTTTGATAAACTGCTAGCTTTGCAGTATAAACTGAATTACACAGTATAATTATTTCATGGCTGTCGTATATATAATGAGTGCAATTCATGTAAACAGTATTTGACTTGCATGTATTTGACAATGTTTCAGCTGTTATGAATAAATTACTTTTTAGTGAACATATTTTATGTTAGCAAGTATAGCATTCGCAAGATGGAGCTCCACATAGTTTTTTAAAGCAATGTTTTCTATATTTCTGAGTGGTTCTGGATAAAAACTAGAAAAGATCTTGAATAAACTAAATGGACCAGGTTTGTTTAGATATTGTTGAGTGCTTCATATTTGCAAATGGAAATTACTACAGTATATTGTGCAAACGCACTTGGCAGTAATGATATGTCACTCGTCGGTAATATTCGACAAAATAAAAGAGCTTCACTACTCTATCCATTTATTAACTAAAAGATCAGCTGGATTTTCCGAAACCCTACAGTGGCTGGCTTAGATCAAGCCGACAATTAACACTACAGACAACTGCAGTTATGTAAAACTAGACACATCAATCAAAGTCATGACATTTCATACGAGATATAAACCATTATCACAGGTACTGACACAGGATCCTGCGACTATGACCTATTATATCAATATATAATTCCCCATACATAATCTCTATTCAGTTATATCTGATCCCATACATAATATCCAAACGGTCTGCATACAGTTATATTAAAGCAATCAGTGCAGAAACACGCGCAAGTAAAGCCATACAGTTACACCAAAGCGGTCAGTGCAGAAACACGCGCAAGTAAAGCCATACAGTTACACCAAAGCGGTCAGTGCAGAAACACGAGTGAGTAAAGCCATACAGTTACTCCAAAGCGGTCAGTGCAGAAACACGCGTGAGTAAAGTCATACAGTTATACCAAAGCGGTCAGTGCAGAAACACGCGCGAGTAAAGCCATACAGTTATACCAAAGCGGTCAGTCCAGAAACACGAGTGAGTAAAGCCATACAGTCGTACCAAAGCGGTCAGTGCAAAAACACGCGCGAGTACAGCCATACAGTTATACCAAAGCAGTCAGTGCAGAAACACGCGCGAGTACAGCCATACAGTTATACGATCCAAAGCGGTCAGTGCAGATAGTTTGCAATGCTGAGAATTAGGCAAATATGTCAATTGTTAGAATAGCTTTTAAAGTAATGAGGCATATTCAAAAAACATTTGGTATATAAAAAATATTTATTGAGTAACGTTTCGTCACATTACAAGGGACATCATCAGACTAAATACAGTTAAGCTATTTCACCTATTTTATAACAAACTTTGAAAAAAATATATGATATACAATTACAAACGGTTTTAACTAGTTAAAATTAGAAATATACAATGTTCATGGTATATTGACATGTACAAGATACTGAGATTAGTGATTAGATATAATTGTATATCATAAATTTTTTCAAAATTTGTTATAAAATAGATGAAATAGCTTAATAACTGTATTTAGTCTGATGATGTCGCTTGTAATGTAACGAAACGTTACTCAATAAATATTTTTTAAATACCAAATGGTTTTTTGAATATGCCTCTTTTACGAGTTATTTGCTGGGCAATAATATTTTTAACTAGAATTCGATTTCCCCCTGGTGTTTCTATTGCAGATAATGAGGCATTTCAGCTGATTGTCTATTGCTTTTAATGCGTTCGGCACATGAGAAGCGCGACGTTTAAAACAGGCCTAACACACGGTTAGGGGCAAATGAGTTAATTAAATAAATACAAATTAAGGCTGAAATTGCGCGGTTGAGGAGCCACACCGGCTAGCAAGAATGAATTAATAAAACAGCTATTCTAAACAATCTAAATTCAGCCGAATCAGAATTTCGACGAACATATAATATACGGTTATAAATTGAGACAATTAAAGCAGTTAAAATTCGCGAACGGCCATACAACAAAGATAAACTACTTGAAAATATAAGGAGAATTTCGACGTTTCGAGCGAAAGCCCTTCGTCTGGACTGCTAGTAACTTTGATTCCCGACCCCCGCTAGTAACTCCAGACGTTTAATTGAAGACGAAATTCTCCTTATATATTTTCAGGTAGCTGCATCCTTATACCAACGAAAGCTTGTTCATACTTTTGAGTTTTGACACTACCTACTCCACTGGCACATGCAGACAGTTTTATCATGCCATGTAATTTGCAATTGTGTCAGGAGTATTTTAGAAAACGAGAAAATTCTGGTGGAAATTAATATGTAGCTACATGCAAAATATTGACTCTTTTATATCAAATAGAAGATGATATATTAACGAAGTATTAAACAGTTCAGGAAATAACTAATTAGAATAGTACAAAAATATACTCGTGGGCGTGGCAGCTCGGAGACGTATGGTGTCTCTGTCACACAAAACCAGATCAAGGTGTGTTTACACGCTGCGTTTTGTCGTGTATATATGATTCGTATTCTGGCGTATGAACATTACTGCTGACCCCACAATTTTTCTTCGTTTCGTTTACAGCGCAATTTGAAATGCAACTACTACAAGCGTGTTTTAAATGGTAGAATTCCCATGCACGACATCCTCTACACAATATCGATAGATATATTCTATGGTATGCATTAAATTGTATGATCACCAATTGATGAAAGAATGCAACAAAAACTATTTAAAGCGATCGAAAGGACTAGAAGCATTCGCATGCACAGTCCTCGCAATTTTCGGCGGCAAAAGGCAATTGCCGCCGATAATGCTGCCGAAGATTAAATTATCGGCGGCAACTTTTTGCTGCCGACGAATTTTTGTGTCACTGATGACGCTTCATGCACTGCCTTCTCAATTCGATTTAAAATTCTTCCAAGTATGAACATATGATTAGAAAATAATTCGAGAAAGTGAGCTATTCTTTTGTGAACGCTTTTATTTTTGTAGCTTATTTTAAAATACATCGAAAGTTCTGATATACTTCATGTAACTTCAAGTTCAAACATACATACAATTTTAGAACAACGTCCGTACTCCGTAGTCAAGTTAAAACTAAAAGATTGATAGCTGGTCTCAATGTTATTGTGCGTGAAACAAGGTTTCCTTGAATATCAAACACTTTTAATTAGTAGAGTCAAGAGAATACTAAATATAAAATAATTCCGTTTTCTGTCAATGTGTCAATTTATAGTGACAAAAAAATTGCCCCCGAACTGCCGCCGAACTTCGAAATATCGGCGGCAATTTTTTGCCACCGAAGATTTATCAAAATTGCGAGGACTGCATGCAGTTTTCGTAATATTTAATTAACTACTCCTAATTGGCTACTCCTACCGAGCCGCATGCGGTCTTTCATTTTCTTGTTCATGACGGAATCAAAATATTCCTTTCAGTTTTTATTTGAAAATTATGTTAACTGATGTTTAGTATCCTACATTTGTTAATGCACATTTAGCGACTCTCACGAGAATTGCAGTTTATGCTCATAAAATGAAGACTATATATACTAGAAATTCTATAATACTGATGTGTGGCAATCTATGCTTATATATAGCACACAGTACTTTAATTGTAAACCAAATTTATAGCTGAAGCTACTTTAAATATTACATTGTGTTTTGTGCATTTCCCTAACATAAACTTGCTGAAACGAACCAAACTTACATAATTCCTGTTCATAAAACACGACGTTTGCCAGTGACTCCACACAGAATACAAGATCCTCCCTGAAGACAACACTGAAAGATTTGGTAGGTATAAGTCATTGGTAGGTATATTTCATTTAATATTTCTATATCTATTTACGTGCTTGTGGGAAAATGTAGGGATATAGACGGACAAGCGATAATTCAAGTTGATATCTAGAGATAGAAACGGACAGGACATTATAAATGTGGATATGTAGGGATAAATAGGGTTATAAAAACACGTGTGAGAATCCAAGATGGCGGAACGTTGTTGTTTTTCGAGAGCATTTATTTAGTATAAAAATAGCATGTTTTAGATATTAAAAAGGAATAGAACCAATCGTAGGTCTTTATTGTCGTCTCATAAAGCGATTATCGACAAAGTGGCACCTCTGACGTGAATGGGAACTGTGATTTTAAGCGAAAATCTCGGAAAATTTGTGTGAAATTTGTGAAAATATGGCGACCTACGAAGGTAAATTGAAATCGATGGAGACTAAGATCAAACTACTGAAGCTAACCGATGAAGAAACACAACGAACAATTGAGAAAGGACACGTACCGTCACTCGAAAGACAACAAAGAGTGCTCAAAACGAAATTGGAAGAAGTATACAGTTTAAAAGTTGAAATACAAGAGCTTAAAATTCAAAGTGACGAGGAGACAGATAATATACGTGAGTGGAGCTCGGATATCGACAGCCAGTTGACGACTTTTGAAGGGAATATAGAAAAGCTTGAAAGCGTGATAAAGGAACTGAACAAAAGATCATTGGAACAAACAAAGCAAGACGAAGAACAACTTATAGAGCAAATGAAGCAGAAACAATTCGAAAGAGAGATGAAATTTGAAGAAGAAAAATTTGAACAACGAATGATGTATGAGAAGAAAATCGAAGAAAGCCGCCAAGCTCAAGTCAAGACTAAGGATAATCTTTCAAGGTCAAATTCAAAGCTACCAAAACTTGTTATTTCGAAATTTAACGGAGAATTTACTGACTGGCTCAGATTTTGGAATCAGTTTGAGGCGGAGATAGAGGCTGCTGAAATACCTATTGTAACTAAGTTTTCCTACCTGAAAGAGCTGCTAGATGCAAAAGTTCGAAGCCGTATTGATGGTTTACCCCTGACCTCTGAAGGGTACGAACGCGCCAAAGCTATTTTGAAGGGCAAGTACGGGAATACTAGCGAAATAGTTAATGCCTATATCCAGAACATATTATTGCTACCTCGGGTCCAGGGCTTCAATCCTGCAAAGATACATGATTTTTACGAGAAGCTTCTATGGAATGCCCAATCACTTGAAACCCTGGGGAAGTTGAAAGAAATAGCTGGTTATGTTCGAATGACTATTGATAAATTGGAAGGAATTCGTGGAGATCTAGTTCGAACTGATGACTCCTGGCAAGAGTGGAAATTCCCAGAATTGATTGAAGCATTAGGGAAGTGGACAGTGAGAAACCCAATCAAAAAGGAGGAGAAGATTAATGACACCAATTCAGTTGGTACAAAGAAAACCAGAAGCTTCCAAACAAAGCAACAAGAATCCAAACCAAAACCATGTATTTATTGTGAGAACACTGATCATAAGCCAGCCGAATGTAAGAGTGTTGTTACTGTTGCTGACCGCAAAAAGATCCTGTCCACTAAACAACTATGTTTTAACTGTACAGGAAAAAGTCATAAAGCATCTGAATGTCGAAGCCAATTGGGATGTCGCAATTGCAAGAGAAGACATCACACCTCGATTTGTGAAAGTAAAACCCCCTACTTGTGGCTACAGGCGAAGGAGCAGTCGTATATCCAATAGTCGTGGTAGAAGTAGATGGAATCATGTGTAGAGCTTTATTAGACACTGGCGCTGGAAGCTCCTATGCTTCTGCAACTCTCCTAGCTCGTCTGAATACTTCACCTGTTCGCAAAGAGTATCGAAGAATTGAGATGATGATGCAATCGAGCACCAAGATGATAGAAGTTCACAAGATCAAGATTGATAGCTTAGAAGAAAACTTTCATCTTGATACCGAGGTAACAAAAGTTGACCGTGATAAACTCCTTTCCCTAACCAACCCCAGATACAAGGAGATAATAGAGAAATTCACCTACCTCAACGGAATAAAGATGCAAGATGTGGATGAGAAGCCAGAATTGCCTGTTCACCTTATTCTAGGGGCAAGCGAATATGCAAAAATTAAAACCGAAACCAGACCCCGTGTTGGTAAACCTGGAGACCCTGTTGCAGAATTCACCCGTTTTGGTTGGACCCTTATCTCACCTGGAAGTGAAGTGGACTTGTCAAACATGTTCTTAACGCAAACGTCAACCGTGGACTACGAAAATCTCTGCAGCCTTGATGTGTTGGGCTTGAAAGATTCGCCAGCAGGAGACCAACGGAGTGTATATGAAGAATTCAAGGAACAGTTGATCAGACGCCCAGATGGATCATATGAAACCGGCCTTCCCTGGAGAGGATGCCATCCACCTTTACCAAATAATGAGCTGGGAAGTCTAAGAAGGTTAAATTACCTTGCCAGGAAGTTGGAGAAACAACCCGGTATGCTTCAGAAGTATGATGATGTTATCAAAGATCAGTTATCGCAAGGCATTGTAGAGAAAGCAACAGAAGAAGCAGATGGTCGTGAGTTCTACATCCCTCACAAACCCGTTGTTCGTGATTCCGCCGAGACCACCAAGCTTCGCATCGTTTACGAT